>QYAP01000152.1:0-79003 GCA_003988905.1 Hymenotorrendiella dingleyae
TGGTGGTTAAGAAAACGCGTGTCGAAGTCAAGAGGGTGAAATGTGGGGGAAACTGGCCGACTCGGTGATATGGCCGACTCGCTGATAAACCACGTTAATCCTTTTATATAAAATAATTCCTTTAAAAATTTTATTAAAGGATATAAGGTTCTTATCTATTAATATAATTTTCAAAGAAATAAAGCTTCATTTTATTCTTAGAATTATTATAATTAATTAAATATATCCTTTAATTAAGAGGATAAAAGCTTCTATTATTATTTTAAAATATAATATTAAATTAAAGCTTTAACTTTTAAAAATATTAAGAGTATTATAATATCCGTTATATATAAAGATATAATAAATAGGAATTATTTTTTTAAAAGTATTTTAATTTATATTATATTATCCCTATTTTTTATTAGATTATAAAATTAATCCGATAAATAAGGTAGAAAAGAAGTTTATAATAAAGTAATTTATAAAGTAATAGAAGATTCTTTTATTTAATAATATTATTATCTTTACGGATAATTCTAAATAATATATAAATAGAATTAAAAAAAATGGGTTATAATTATATTATCTATTAAAATAGAAGATAAATTATAATTAATTTAAGAATAATTAATAATGAATTATATATTTTTAATGTAAAAGTAATTAAAATTTAAAAGAATTTAGAAAAAACTATTAAATTACGGTCGAATATTAATTAGAATAAAATATATTTATATATTAATAATATTTTCGTAATATAATATATTAAAAGAAATGCTTCTAATTTATTATAATAGGTTTTTTATAAAATTTAAAACTTTATAATATTAAAAGATATTTATATTTATTAAGCCTTAAAGTATAAAAAAATCGAAGGTAATAAAATAATTAATAAATTCGTAAATATAAGAGTTTAAGATAAGGTTATAATAGAAGGCTTAGAAAATAAACTTATAATTAATAGAATTAAATCCATTTAAAAGAGTTTATAAAATATAATTTATTAAAATTAATAGAAGAATATATAAAAACGCTTTTCTAATAAATATAATTCATATAAACTCTTATATTAAATTAAATCTCTTTTAAAATATATATTTATATATTTAATATTATATAGATTTATTATAATTTATATAAGTCATAGTAATTTTACATAATATTATTTAAAATTTAATTACGAAAACGTAAACTTAAATTACTTTTATGATTAGAAAAAAATACTTAATTATTTAATAAAATACTTTAAATCGATATGAAAGCTTAGTAAATAGCCTTCTCGGCCTAAATTACTATTTATAACTTAGGCTAAAAGTTATAAATATTTAATTAAATTATTCTCTTAACTAAAAGATTTCCTAAAATTTATTAATTTAACGGGATTTTATATAAAAATCTGCTCTCATTAAAAGACTCCGAATCGATAATAAAAGCCGCTATTCCTCGAAACTAAACGGCGTTTCATTCTTTTATAATTAGCCTCTCTTTTATTTGTATTATATATAAGTTTCTAAGGATTTACGGGTATTAGATTAATTTATTTTGAATTATTTTATTAGATTTATTCAGAATTAGACTAGTTTAGAAGCAGGGGTTATAGATAGGGTATATCCTTACTTCGAACTATTACGCCCCGCTTTAATTGGATTTGGAGGGTCGCACAGAATGAGCCCGAGAGGGTCATAAACTTGAATTATTATATGGGGGGCTATTTGTAAAGTAAAACCTTAGTATAGCACGTTTACGTACCCCCTAGGAGGTCCTGCCATATTAGGCCTAAACGCTAAATAGAACAACAACAACAACAACAACAACAACAACCGTCGACCTACCCTGCGATCCCCGAATCCCGTATCTACATGTGAGTATGGGCTAAGTTGCGGAGTACAGCCTGAGAATTTCTGTGTTGCAACGACTTTCATAGGGGGAGAAGATGAGAGGAATGCAAGATAAGTTATGCATTGGTGTCTAATAAGCTAACTGTTGCTGAAAGTAACAATAGATCTCTGCTTATTGTGAAACGACAAATTTTCATAAATGAAAAATTAGAGAGCTGACCATTTCCAGGAACCCAAATCCAAAGCCACCCCGATTGACCACATCATGCCTGTCGTCTCCTAAATTGTACTACAGGCCCTTGCTTGATGGAAATGTATGCATCCTTGACTTGATAATGGTTCTTAGATCGCATTCCCCATCCCATCCCCTCAGCACCTGTTCCCAACTCCTCTCCTGGGGCCGCTCGAATATCCAAACGATACAAGGTCCTTCCTGCTGTGATCAAAAGTTCTTGTATCGCCAACTTTTGACCCACACAGTTCCCAGTGCCCATAGAGAAAGGTTGAAAGGCAGACTGTGTCAGTGCGACATCTTGGGCAGTGACACCATTCACTTCGTCAACAATCCACCGTTCGGGCCGGTAAACAGATGGGTCTATGTAGATGTCTTCGCTGTGCAAAATTGCCCAATGAGCAATACCAACCATAGTACCTTGAGGCAAAAAATATCCGTCCACTTGAAGGCCACCTGGGAGCACTTCTCGGATCAATTCACTGGCGCCGGCAGGAGTCATTCGCATTGCTTCATCGATACAAGCACGAAGGTACTGACAAGACGAGAGTTTTGGGCCTTCATGAATTTCTTCAAGTGAATTGAATGTGCTTCGGATCTCGTCAACCAGCTTTTGGTAAGCGCGTGAATTTCTGGTGATGTAAAAGAAAAAGGAGCATAGCGCAATTGACGTGGTATCCGAACCGGCAATAATGAGCAAACCGGCTTCGGCATTGAGTCCAATCTCCGAGTAGGCTGGCTCTCCGGTCTCAGGGTCCTTCGCGTTGTACAAGTAGTGAAGCATATCTCGTCGTGTATTTCTATCATCGAGATTTTTTCCTTGAGCTTCTTCTTCTTGCTTGATTCGTTTCGCGACGCTGTCATCCACAAAGTTGTAGTAATCAACCACCAATTTGGGGAGCATCAACTCAAAGAACTTATCGAGTCCTCTCGGTTTCAGCCAAACCCATGTGTATAACATTGGAGATTGCGTTATCTATCATATATCTAGCTTAGCAATTGTATTACCACATGAGTTGGGAATTCGTTGAACTAAGGAACGGCTTACGGGGTAAATGAACAACATGTATTCTGCAATAGCATGGGGTATCATTTTGAAGGGGGTTTCCTTCCTCTCCTTGGTGTTGAAAGAACTTCCAAAAGATATATCGCCCATTATATCAAAAACGAGCCATTCAGCTAGATTCGTCATATTTTTGGACTCGGACCAGCCGTTACTTCCATCTTCTTCAAGCAGCTCGCACCAACGATCAACATGGTTGATGACAAAACCCTCAGCAGAACGAACAGCTTTCTCGGAAAAGACCGAGTTGAGAATTCTTCTGCGGCGGGCATGGACTTGCTTGTCCACTACATTCAATGTATTGATATACTCAGAATTCCTGGGCCAGACTTTGTAGAAAACTCCCCTCTGGACATTTGTTCTGGTGCCATAAATGCTCGGGTAGGCTGTTGGAGAAGCAAAAAGAACACCATTTGGGCGAAACCGAAACGTGCTTCCTGGAGACGGTAAGTAACTTGTCAACGGGCCAGTGGAGACTAAATATTACCATAGATTTGATGGCACTGCCAAATCCAAATGTGGCGGTACCCAGTGGTTGCGTGGTAATAGGATGGCAATGCTGAGATCTTTGCCCAGAAAGGTCCTGGTATCTTTGCTAATGGGCTGAAATAAAGATTATAGATCGCAGAACCAAGAAACTACACAGTCTTCTTCAGCATGGATTTTGGTGGTGACTCTTTTCTACCCCATACTTACGTAGCAAATCATTAAAGAGCAACACACCGGGAGCCACTGCTGGCGGGTATATTCCAAGACGGTGCTTGAATCCATCGGAAGGTCGTGATCCTACGAGTTTTGGAACTTGCAGGTGCCAAATTTGTTGGAGGAAAAAGCCTTTCAGAGGGCAATGGAGAGAAATATTGTGGGGGAGCTGAAGCGACTCGTGTTAGGCAAGTGGCTGAAATCGAAAGTGGCATGGAATGCGAAGCTTTTTCCGCTCGTAGGGGTGCAGTTCTCGGGTGAGAATGACTTGCATTGTAAGTTGTAGGCGACGAGGCTCTTAAACAGACTCTGAGAGTGGTCAGTGCGGGCGCTAGTACACGCTAGTACGCTACCCCGCTCTACACTTCTAACCCCGTCCGTGTTGGAATCGCGTTGGCTTACAGGCTAAACAAAAAAAATTATATTACCTGTGCTAGGAAGGGAGCGAGTATGGGCGTCAAACATCCACAATGAGATCTTTCCTAGTATACACAGCATATATCAAGAAAGTAATAAATGCTAAGAAGAGTTAGATCCGACTGAAACTTTATTAGATGTCAAATTCTATCCCCCAAATGGGGATAGTCCAAGCATATTCCCCGGACTCGTTGGTTGGCTTGCTTACATGACCAGGGACCCTTTTGAAAACACTTGCGAAGTTAATGGCCTTCGGGCTTATGATTAGCTATCCGAGAGGATCGGTGCTTTAAACGGAATACTTCCAACACGCATGGTTGCGAAAACCTGATTTTCGAAGTTGGTGATCGAAACGACATCGGAACCAACTGTTGGCCTTCAGTTGGTGTTTTGATCTCGCCAATTCCTGGTGTAAGCATTCTTCAGATACCCCGGGAAAGAAAGATTGATGCTATGTCACGGCGTAGCCCCCTTTGTTTTTGTGGGCGGATATCGTGGCTACGATCTCGAGTGGAGGATCGCAGGGAGCAAAGCTCCAGGATGATCACGTGGGTTAGCCACGTGATTAACCCCCCGTACATACGGGCTCGCAGTTTCTCTTCCTTCTTTAGACGAATATATCTTTTCCACCGCCACTTTAGGTTCTACGATCCTGACATTTTATGATAACTTTGCCAATCGGCAGCGACTACGTATATTTATGAGGAACCAAATATTTTACCCAGTCGAACGCGAACGAAATCATATAATCTAGTAGCATAGTTACAACTATTTTGCGAATTTTTACACACACGGATTGAATGCTCGCTGGTCTTTACAGAATGCCTTGATAATCAATTTATTGGGTTTGCGAAAGCTTAACGACTGAACGTGCGGCTTGAAAAGGAATTTTACCACTAATGACTCCGGAAAATTACCTCAAAGAAACAACTTCAATTCAGAATTTCAGATACTAGCTCCAGTGCTTCTGCACTCAATTTCGACTCTCGAGTAGAGTAACAAACATGTTGCGCTACTGTTTCTGTACCCATTACACCATTTAAAGACGGGGGCCTTTGTTTTGCCTCAACTTCTCTAGAATCTCAAAGATCTCGCGAGCGACAAATTCAGGATCGTCTACATGGATGAGATGTCCACAACCCTTAGCAATAACAGGACCCTTGCTTAAATTCGGCAAGGTAAGGCGGGCAAGACCTTCATTGTAGTGCTGCCAACCTGGATCAAAATATTCTCTCGTCATGATCTCAGCAAGTCCGACCGTCTAAAGACATATGTTAGCATAATATGTAAACTTGTTTGCAGCACTGTACAGTACCTTTTTCACCTGTGAAGGAAATACTTCCGGATCATGTCCAACCACGGTAACGAGTGGTGTTCCTGGCTTTGGACCAAGAAGTTGTGGTGCGTCTGAGTGGGGTAAGAGAATGGGGAGATTTCCTCGCCAAAGACCCTCGGGGTTCTTGCTCTCGCTGCCATAAATCGGAAAGATCCTCTTTCGGGTTTTTGTACAAAGTTCAGAGGTCACTCCTTCGGGGAGAGCTTTCTCTGAAAAGTCTGGGGCTTCAGGATCAGGGAACAATGAAACGGTGTCGGAGTTTGCCAATGTAGAGTCGAGGAAAACAAATGCGACGGCTGTCTTCGGATATTCAGCGGCGTAGAGTCGCACGATGGCACAGGAGACGGAGCTCGCAACAAACATGATGCGCAAGTCGTCGATCTCATCTGGTGAGATGGCCAGACGAGTTTCTCCAACGTGAGTGATTAACTCTCGAAGATCGTGAGCGGCGTCCAGACAGTCGCCTCCATGACCTCGCGGTCTGCCAGCCACGTCTGGATTACGGCCGACAGAAGCGCCTTGTCCGATACGATCGTAGGTTAACAGATGAGGACAAGCTGCTCTATCTTTCTTCAGAATTTTGGTGGTGGGGAACCACTGGGTTTGTGGGTTGTTGATGCCACTGAGGAAGACCATCAAGAGGTTCATTGGTGACGGCTCTGTTTTTGGAACAAAAGAGCAGGCCAGTTTCAGACCCGGGGCTCTGTCGAGCTCGTACAAGAAGTTTTCCATAGCCGAAGTAGCAAACTGGGGTTGATGGATACTAGAGTGGGTTGATTGATTTTTGGTGTTCTTGCGGAGACAAACGTAGCTTGATTAAGGCGGTTAGTCGTGTTGGCAGCAGGTCAGCTTCCAACTCTAAGAGTGGTTGGCCGCATACCTGGTTCTATCATATGCAAGTCATGTCTACCAACACTGCCACATGTCTGAGCCACTCTGCCGAGGATGCCATAGGTGTAGAGAGTGAATACCCAAAAGGGCGTATTAAGCAAGTCAGCCAAACCCTGGTCAAACTCTCGATCCGTAGGCAGGCAGACCTTTTAGTGAATACAACACACATTGCGCACAACCTGCAGTACTACGTGACCTGATTTTTCACAGAGAATGGTGGGCCTGGGTGGCAAGCTGGACCCGAGAATCATGCCGGTGGTGGAAAGTTTATAAAGACAAAGTGGCGTTAGCATCTGAACGATTTGCAGCCCATAGAGACTTCAAATTTATCACTTATGGTTTCCATGTCTCGGATCATAGCATTCGTCGAGACTAAATTAATTACTTTAGCTAAGATTCTCATCCAAAACCTACCAGTGGAGTCAGCGTGGTGCCAGAAGAGCAGACATAAAGAAAAACGATATAAAAATGAAATTTGAAATCCATCGCTCATATATTGAACTTATAGCGAACTTTGGGGGCGTAACGCTACACAAAAGTCCTCGAGTCGCATTGAATCTTAAGAAGAGAATTTTTTTCTTCGAAAGTGACTCAACCTCGCCTCTGTCTATACCTTAACCCTTACCCTCGAGCTCACCATCAACCCGCAACTCCAACCGCCTCTTCGCCTCGACTAACCATCGGTAAATCCAACCCCCGAGCGCCCCACCTCCACCATCCATAACATAAACCCAAACAACACCGACTTATCCACCGAATACGGATGGGCGGTCACTTGGTTAAGGGGAGTAGTGATAGTGGCCGCCCATTCGTATTCGGCAGAGAACGGCGCGAGTCGGAGGATAATTCGTTAGGCATGGATCGAGTACGGCGGATACACCACGACATAATTGATCTGTAGGATGAAATGCCTATGAATGATTTTCCCTGAGGCCCACCGGGGCCTTAGGTTTTGCCATTTTGACCTGCCAATTCTTTTTTAGGTAGTCAGATGTTGTGCTCGGTATTCACCGAGGGGGCTGGTCACGTGGGCAGGGGCTAGGCTTAGCGAGCCTACCTACCCTACCCAGCTACCTTCTCTTCTCTCTTCCGTAGCCTTCTCTTCCTTAAGCCAATACAAGCATTTGATCCTGAATAGATGTTCCGAGAAAAATAATATGCAAGATCTGTATAGGTATTAACCCTTTTGTTTAATATTCACGGAGGCAATTTCTGTTTTCCCCTTAGCTATAACACTTCAAATTTCCAACGTTAAATATCTTACCATTTTAATTGAATCTAGCACCTCACCAACACCACCATCACCTTCCAACTATCCACCCTGCCCCTACCCCAACCCTTACCTCTAGCCAAAACCCAGCCAACAAAAATAAACCACACACCACTCTCCAATCCCCCATCCAGACCCCAACCCCCAACCAACACCCCACCCCTTTAAATGCCATCAACCTAAACCCATCCACTTTCCTCATCATTAACCACGGCATTACATCGACATATCCACTTTCCAATCAAAAACAATCAAAAATCCAAACCGAAACTTACCTAGATCCCGCGTCCCCACCACATAGGCCAACTTGTTGAAAACAGCATAGTAACCCAAATAAATTGCTAATCATATCCATTTCTTTTGATAGATACCATCATCGATAAGACTTGAAATGACCGATGTTATAAAGATGGTGAAAGAAACAAAAAAGAATAGAATACTATCCCAGTTTTCTTCACATGAAAAGGATGATACGTTTCCCTCCTCCAGCCGTCGTAGGGAGGATTAAAATACAAGTAAAGGTATACTGTAATACTGCCTTTCTTCGTACCTCAGAAAGGTGGGCTTTCCTGCCAGAAACACCTTGTTTGGCTGAAATAAAATCGGTGGTATCTTGATTTTCGGTAACAACTCTCCCTCTACCCCTATCACCAAGTCATAACCTCACCCAGTCATAACCTCACCTATACAAACATCCACCCCCTGACCCCCCTTCAACCACTTCAACGCCAACTAACAATCTCCACATCTCATCCCCATCCCTGACGTCGAATATAAAAACGACAAGACGATTCGACATACCAACCACCTACGCATAACCATTCTTATACATAGATACGCTTCGAAAGTCCCTCTCCCTCTCCCTCTTCAAAACTCAAAAACTCAACACCCAAAAAGTCCAATTCTAACTTCACAACAAACAAGTCAACCCCCCCCCCCCCCCTCCCCCCCCCCCCCCCCCCCCCCCCCCCCCCCCCCCCCCCATCCCATCTTTCCCTGAAAACTACAAACCCACGCGATCAAATACCCTTTGTATATATATTACCCCCTTCAACCCCTGTCCGCATATCCACCCTAAAAACCCACATCTCAGAAATCAATACTTTCCTCTTGCACATTATACCTTACCTCACTCCTCACCAAATCACTATTCAGACACGAAAACTCCGGACAACTGAAAAAATAATTTCATAATATGCAGCTAACAAAACTAGTCAAGCTTCTCATCGTCCCCCTCTAATCCTGTAAACTTCTAACTCTCTAGGATTCTATTCCCAAGCCCAATTTCCGATCCCCTATTTCCCCCTCTTAACTCCCCCAGCATAAAGCCATCAAAAACACCAATCCCCACACGCTAAATCACCCAACCGACCGACCCCCAAACCCCCAAATCCCCAATCCTCAATCTCCCAATCAACCCAAAATACCCCTCCCAAGCGCCGCCAAACTAGCCTCATAACGTCCGGGACTATGATCCAACAACATACTTCCCCCAAACTGCACCTCTCCAAACCTTCTCTCCACATCCCGAACATACTTCAATACAGCCCTAGTCGCTGGTCTCCCCAGTCCGCTTGCATCGCTATTATTCGCATTCTCATGGTCCACAAACGCATCCCGCTTAAGAACCGGACAATTCTCCACCATAAAGACTTCACCAGGCGGTAAGAGTTTAGAGCTCAGCATGCACGCGCGAAGAGCTTTTAATGCGCTATATGCCCACTGGTCGTCCTCTTCTTGGGGGATGCCCGTGCCGAATGGGCCTGCTCCTTCGTGGCTGCCGGCGTACCATTTATTCCTGAGACTGCCAGTGATACCGGCCCATACTCGGTTTAGGAATTCACCTTTTGCGCCGGAATCATCGGTTTTGAAAGCTAACGCGACAGCTTGAAGGTCGTGGAGGACACCAAGGGAGAGAAAGGGGACAAGATCTTGGCCATTGACAACTGTGGTTATCAGACCGCGAGTCGCAAGTCGAAGACTGGGCGACATGGTTGCTGGTGGCCCATAAGCATACACATGTATAGGTCGACCTGGTGGTAGATGGACGGTGGGTGACGCAATGCCCTGCTCGTTTTGGGTCGTAAGAAGCAGCCGAGGAGTGGATGGTGATGATGTGACGAATGCTGTGGAAGACATATCTGGGGTCGGTTCCGATATCATTATAGCCAGAATTGCAACAACGCCCCCACCGAGAGAGTGCCCGCATAAGACTAAGCCATAATCCGGAAACTCTTCAAGGGCAGCTGTGATAGTGGCCATAACGCGGCTACCACTGCCATTGAGCAGGCGTCTTGCCGAGGCGTGTATGCCTTTGTGGACAGAGTAATCTTGGCCGCGCCAGTTCAAGATGTCATAATCGCAAGTCATGTCAGTGAGAACATCCTCGAAGCCAAGGGTTCCCCGACATGTTAATATGACTGCTTTCGATTCGTGATCTAATGATACGAAATGTACCATTGGTACACCGGTATTAGTATGCCCAGTAGAATCTGTTCCACCTTGAGGGTCGACAAAGGAAGAAAGCAGAATGGTGTCGGCGGGAAGTTGTGTGTGACTTGAGAAGCTGTGGTGTTCATGGTGATGATCCGTGCCGATTTCCTTTTTAGATGGGACATTTGAAGCGACAATCCCCATCACCCTTAAAAAGCTTGCGCCATATGAGGCCGATGCGAAGCGTACAAATCTAGTAATATTTCTAACGATATGGTGTTGTGGAAACATGCCATCAATGATCCCAGTTCGTGCTAGTCTTTCCAGTGTATCCGAATCATCAAATGCGCCGTGCCGCGGCCGAGCAGTCATTGCAAGAGAAGTTGTTGAGTTATTTGTGTTGAGGGTGTAAATACTGGGCACATAGCTCCTGGCTCGTCGATGATTCATGCCCGGAGAGTGTGGGACGTTGGGGAGACCCATGTCTGGTCTTGGCCTGAGTATGTTGTTTTGGGCTTTGAGTTGTGTTCGAAATGTGTTGGGAGACCCAGGACGTGTATCAGATGAATGAATAGAATAGGACTCCGCTCCGGATGCTATCGAAGATTTGCGTTCATGGATTGAATAATAGCTTGTTCGAATTGGAGTTGATGGCATATCTGCTGGTAATCCTAAATCTCGTGATGAAAAGTAATTTGGATTACCTCGTTGTGGGGGCCGTGGTGCATCTCGATTTGGAAGAATGTTTGAATTTCGTGCGCGGACAGGGATATTAGATTTTGCTGAAGGCGACGGGGTGTTGATAGGTGCACCCCATGCGGGTTTAGGAGGAGCAGGTTTGATTTGTGCAGGTGGTTCGGGAGCAGGAGTGGAAGTTTCCTTGCTCAAGAGGTGGTTGAGGGTATTAGATGACCCCTTTTTAAGAGCATTCCGAAACGAGTTTTTCTTCTCGCCGGCTTTTGGAGCCGACTTTTCCAACTTTGTCTTTTTAGTCGGTGGGACTTTCGAGGTTGTCGACTTCCTAAGGGGCTGGTTCTCCTGCCCGCTTATCGATGACGAGGAGCTCATTGGCTTTCGTGAACGCTTTTGATTTGCGTACGTGTCAGTGATATCTCTTGGAGGTGGCGGAAGCTCAAGTTTCGGTGGAGGAATAGGAGCTACGTTGTCGGAGGGGTAGTGAGGTGGATGTGGTATATTTTCTGCAAGTCCAGAGTCCTCGGAAGGTTCAGGTGCTTGATCTGTCTCCGGGTCTGATTGAGGGGAAAGACTGAAGACTGGTTGTCTCAAGGTATCTTCGGATGGCCAGTCAATACTTTGATCATCTGCGGTAATTTCGCTGTCTTGAAGCTGCTCGAGCTGCTCAAGCGACCCTCGAGGTTTGAGCTTGGACTTGCGGATGCTGTCTTCCTTGATTCTATAAACCACACGATAGTTGGGTATCAATTGACTTGATTCTTCTCTGCTGGAAAATACATCTCCTTCAGATGCAGTTCTTCTCATATGGTGTGCGTTTTCTTCCACGATTTCCACGCCAGGAGGAGGCAGAAGGTCCGGAGGTTGAGCCCCTGTAATCTCGACAGTGATCGTCTTCGTAGTGACGCTAGAAGTTGTGATAGTGACGGACGCATCTGGTGGCAAGGCTCTCATGATCCTCCGTCTAAGATGAACTTCTGGCAAATCTTCCTCCGATTCATCCGTACTGCCATGTCTCTCAACTGTCTCCAACAATTCGCCTCCAGTGGTGGTCATAAAGGACATCGAAACCGGCCTCACCACAACACTGGCACCAGTATTGCTCTCCACATTGCCCAAAACATCCGCCCTTCGCCCGTTATCAAGGATCACGACATCCCATACCACCTCTTCAAATCGTCCTTCCTTGTACTCGAGGTCTGTTGATTTCTTGCACCATTTTTGCAATAATGCCAAACCAAGTAAACCGCTCAGCAAATCCGCGACACCAACTTTCTCCCCCTCCCTCCCTGTAGCTGGATTTTGAAACTCCCTCCTAATCAATGTAATTATGCTTGCAATTGCTCGGCTCGAATCGGTACTCCCCAGTATACTGTCCAACGCCCCAAGTAACTGCTGGCTGACATCTGTTGCAGAATACAGAATAGCAGTGCTGAATTGAAAGCTGGTGCTTGCTGCAAAAGAAATGCCGGTAATGGTACGGTGCAATGTTGCCACACTGCGCTCCAATATGTTCTCTGCTTCAATCCTCCCAAGTTCTCCTGTACTTCTTGCAGAAATATCACGTCCTGAGCGTAGAAGGATGGTTTCGATGAGTGATCGGCTGAGTTCAAGACTGGTGAGGGTTGTAACGCGGGCTCCGTCGAGGGCAAGGCCTCCGATAAAAGTACCTAGACGAAGGTATAAAGAGGATGACTTTGTCACCAGACTAATGGCACTGGCTATGGGTGCCGGGAGTAATGTTGACTCGGAGGGGTGTTCTTCGGTGCCAGCAATTGCCTTTGCATCTTTCTCCTCATCCTGCTCCATAACGACTTCGGAATGGTATTGATAGAGACGTGGTGTGGTTGACAGCTGTTTGATAGCAATGTCTAGATCCCATCCAATGTAGCAATGCGACGGATGGTGTTGTTTGTGGCGAAGAGGGGTATGCAAGCATTGCTCAGCGTGTCATCAACAAAAGATCTGTTTGGGTGACGATGGGTGAAGATTAAAGGCGGTGGATGACACAATGGTTAGGCCTAAGGTCGTAGCGTGGTGTTGTCAAACTGTTTACGATCACTGGTTGGTCGTGCCTGGACGAAGTACTGGTCGCTTGCGAGTCAAGTCTGCTCGGCATGTGATACTCGTAGCTCCGGGGGAATGGAGAGTTGGAGGGGGTTGGAGGGGGTGGCAAGCGCGACCGAAGCCCACGCGTCGAAGGGAGGGAACGGCATTTCTAGAGCATGGATACATGAATATATCCTCATTACAAGCCCCAAAGAAGAATGATACTGTAAGGGTCGCACGCGATTCTGTGGAGGCATTGGCATTGGATTTCGCGGGGAATGCATTCTTGTGCCCCTTGCATATGATGGCAACAATCGCTATCGATAAGCGTGCAGGGGTACAGTATTTACCCAGTATTTACCCAGGTGCATGATGTTGTTGACTCGCCCGAACTCTGACCTGCTTCTACGCTAGGGGACCTGACTCCAAACAATTCATTTTGGTGCTGATATCAGATGGAATTTAAGATGGAGATCGACTGCATCAAGGCCCCTTCCCATATCGTGAAATCCAAGGAATTGAATTCACACGTCATGGAACGTGGTCAAACGAAGATATAAATAGCAACAGACTCGGCTGTACCCGAGCGAGATCTCCAAGCTCAGCCCTGCTCAAGGGGGTCTATTTGACAACAACTCCCCCTCTCCCTTTGTCCGACAGACTGTCTTCAAAATCACTCGTTTTTCTCCCATCAACCAATTTTGCAATCTTTCTGCCTGTTAACTGTGCCGATTGAGCCCCAAAGAATCTTCAAGGTTAGTATTCTCTGGCTATTCAGCCGAATTCAGCCCAGACAAACAATCTAACAGATTATTTTATGCAGTGCCCAACCCACCCTCCTTTAAAAGCTACAACCACATCGCAAAATCTCACCCAATTTCCCCAAGCAACACCATTACGATGACTCAAATTCCTATTCCTGCCGTTGTAGTCGCAGAGCCTGTCGAGGCAGCCACCAACTCCCTCGAAACAACACACATCAGCGAAGACACCGGTCTATTTACACCCGACTTGATTTCCCCAGCAATTGCTGCGATCCTACCAGAATCCTACACCATCCGCCCAATGCGAAAGTCCGACTACGGTCGTGGTTTCTTAGACTGCCTGCGAGTGCTCACAACAGTTGGCGACATTACAGAATCCCAATGGAACGAGCGCTACGAATGGATGGAAACCCAAGGAAAGGGGGGCTATTACCTACTCGTAATTGACGACGGATCACGAATCGTCGGCACTGGAGCTCTGATCGTCGAGAGAAAATTGTAAGTCTTCCTAACGTGCATGGAGCTGCGCCACGGCGCATGGAAATTGAAGTATCAAGCTGACAAGTCTCATCACCAGCATCCACAACCTCGGACTCGTTGGCCACATCGAAGACATCGCCGTCGCCAAAGACCAACAAGGGAAAAAACTCGGCCTAAAGATTATCCAAGCGCTGGACTTTATTGCCGAGAATGTGGGCTGCTACAAGACTATTTTGGACTGTAGTGAAGCCAACGAGGGGTTTTACGTCAAGTGTGGCTTTAAGAGAGCCGGCTTGGAAATGGCGCATTACTACGAGGCACCAAAAAGTACATGATCCTGAGCGAGAAGCAAGGTATCGATGTTGACTGTATCATAGAATCGGTTCTCTAGAACTGGATGGCTGCATTGGGATGGTTTAGATGGAGGTATGAACTAATTATGAGGTTATAGATAAAATGATGAATGGATATTTTCACATTCGGGTTAGTAGGAATCTCAAGATATATACGCGGAAATGGACGTTATGATCTGACCTTTTTGAGGCCGGGACCTCCATGTTCAGGCGAGTCTTTTTTATTGTTTCATAACAAACTCCCCTGTGAGCGAGCACTTGAACGATTTCCGGCAATCCCAACCCACAACACAACACAACACTACTCCCCACCCTTCTCCCCCAACTTTTCCAACCTCTCAACCTCCACCCTCCTCATCTCCCCCTGCCTCTCCATCCTCTTACTAACCCACCCCCTCCTCTCCCCTTGAATCTCCCATCCCTCCAAGCCCCCCTCCATACACAACTCTCTCAACGTCTTCTGTTCTACGAGACTGTACCGTCCATCGGGCCTGGAGTAGTTGAAGGGGGATTTTAGGACGACGGGCGGGTTGGTTATGATGCGCGGGATGCGGAGGGTGTTCTTGGAGGCGGAGTGGAGGGTTAGAGGGTGGAGGATGTAGACGCTGATTGTGTTAGGGTTGGGGTGATGAGGGGAAGATGGAGGGGGGTTGGGGGATGGGGAAAGGGGAAGGGGATAGGGGGACGAACTCTCCTACGACGCCGGTCGCTTCAACAAAACTTTCGGGTCTGATCCGCTCCGGATCATCTTTCAAAGCTGGGATGAAATGATGGATTTCCCGGGGGTCGGTCGTGGGGTTGAACCATGGTGTGACGCCCTCGGGATGGTCGTACTAGGACATCTATTAGTATGGCATGGAAAAGGTCGGGGGAAAGTTGGGAAGTACGAGATGCCGAGCAATATGTTTTATGCTATCGGTGGTAAGTGCCGTTCCACCTCCATGTGGTAGGATATCGCTCCAGAGGGGGATGACGAGGAGGGCTTGTTCGGGACTGTCTACTGTGAGGTGGTTAGTGAGGGATTCCTTGCTAGTGAAATGGGGTTGTTGGGAATTGAAAATCTGTATCCCATTTCTTGACTTTTATACTCAGGGAGAGGTGGCTGAAATAGCAAGATCTAGACATGCTAATACAACTACAGTATAAGAAAATGAAAAACTCACAGTAATGCACGAAGAAATCACCATCTACATGCCAATTCCCCAACCCTCTCAATCTCTCCCCCCTTTCTATATCCCCCTCCTCCTTCCCCTCATCCCCCTTCTCACCCTCCTCTATCTCCTCTCCCAGATTAACAATAAACCCATCACTCCAACACTTCCAAACCCCCTCTTCACCCGCCCTCAAAAGTGCCTCCCCCTCATCTTCACTACCATCTTCAGGAGCGACGAGTTGACAGATTATAGACCAGGCTTTGGGGGAGAATGTGGAGATGGGGATGTGTGTGTGGGAGGGCATGTTTCTAAGATCTCGTCAACGCACTCGTTTTATAGGTATGGGGATGGGACGGGAAGGAAGATTTACATCCGTTCTACATTCCAAGTCGATTTATCCGTCGGTGACATACCAAGACGTGTCCATAATGTAGAAGTGAAAGAAGCGGCTTGTTCGCGTGTGAAGCAGTTGGGGATTTTAATGTATCCGTGAGTGAGGAAGTGGTGTTTTTGGGATGGGGTGAGGGTGTAGGAGGGTGGGGAGGTCATGGTTGGATTGGTTGTGGGGGTTGGATGTTGTGATAGATAATGTGGTGAAGATGTGTTGGGAAATTTGTGAGGTGTTATTTATGCTGAAGCAGTTGGAGTTGGGAGGTATTGATGGGATATAGTGTTTACTTCCAATACGATGAATTTCCAGTGCTTTGTCGTTATCTCAAAGCATAGCAAAGACAGTATATATGAACTCGAAAGTACAGCAGAATTCAGGAATGGAACTTATTTTTATATGAGTGGTTGATCAACTCCCACGTATCCGTCGCCGATTGCTGAGTTGGAGATAATGGATAGGTAATGCAATTAAGATGTAGCTGGATATTATCCGGCGGGGAGAACAAGCCAACCAACACGTGATGCTTCAATTTAACCAGCGTTAAGGTTCTCAGCAGTAAGGAAGTATTCTGGAAGCAATCCAGAAGACACGGATGGGTTGAAAGTGGGGGAACTCGTCTCGTGTTTACTAACAGGGATGGGATCTATCATAGAATAATCGAAGGTCTTGTGCCTTGGTTCTGCAGCTGCAACTTGGAAAATTGCGCCGCAAAAGGAAGGGGAAAGAGGAAACAAGCAAACTGTTGGAAGTATCATTTCCCTTGGTTGATCACTTTCCAGTGACTTTGTGATTAGCCCACACTAGTGCTTGCTAGCGCTATTGGATGGTATTTAAGGAGCTGAAGTCCTTCCTGGACTAGTCAAGCACTGGAAATAATTTCGTCCATTTAAAAAAGCACAAAAGCTAATAAATGAAGGCGTAAATATAGGAGCGTGAGAGTTGTGTTTGCTTGAATACGAATGCGAGTGGCCCAATGTTGGCATGGGTTTCCTTTTGCACAGTTAATTCACTAAGAGCAATGGTGTGCCCGCACTTTAATGTAAAAGCCCTGTAAATTTGCTCAAGTTTGCAGTCCGTGAAGAATAAAGGGGGAACAAGCGTTGAAGTAACATAACTTTAGTCGTCCTACCTGTATTTTTGTGGGCAGTTGCTGGGTATTTGCTTAAGTTCAACAAATTAGTCTTTTGTATGTTCAGTAAATTGGACAGTTACAAAGTACATTCACCTTTGACTCGCTAGTCGTTTCCGGAAGCCCCGCCGGAAGCTCCGGAAGGTGGCTCATGGAAATAAATTAATTCAAATGGGAGCAGTTCCAAAGTGAATGCTATCACAAGAGAACCGGTAATTGGGGCAATGCCACTTCTCAACAATAGCAGAGTACCAGCAATGCTCGCGTTTGCAAGGAACCAAAAAACAAAAACAAAACACAGCTTAAAAAGTGAAGAGCAGCTCCCAATGTGGACATTAAGTAAGGCAACCAAATTGAGAAGCTCATCAAGTTGGACTTCACGTTTGAGACGTTGTCATTCCTAGTAGCCGTTGCGGCTCTAGAAAGGTTGTTCCATCCGTGGACGGTCTTGATGAAGAAAAGGTGGGACATTAACCACGGGCCCACTCGCTAAACCACCAATCAGCGACACCTGTGCACATCTCTGGACGCGATCGTTCAAGGCTCAGCTTTTGGAAGCAGCAGAAGGAGTGAAAAGAAACCTCTGAACTTGACCTTGCTATCCCGCCCGCACCATCCCCGCCTCTCTCTCCTCCACAATCCTTTACGTCGAATCCCCTCCATCCTCTTGAAGCGCATAGTCTTTCCGCGATACCACTGCCGCTCCGTCTTTCGCAGCTTGATCTTTGTACAGCATGGCTTCTGTAAGTTCCTCGCCGTCAACACCTTCCGCCTCACTTTTGCCCAACTTCCAAATTCCTCGCCGATGGCCAAGCCATTGCGCGGGCTGCGCTCTAGCTTCTGCGGTTGATTCAATTTAGATGGATTGTTGATGCTAACTTTGAAGCAGCAACGTCCACACCCTTACAACAATTCCGCATACCTTCCCAACGGAGCTGTTGGTGGGCATACAGGTCCGCTGCCTGGAGCCGCACCTCTTCTTCCAAATAATGGCCGAGTAATTCAGCAAGGAGGCGTCAGAGTACTCTGCGTGGCAGATGTGCGAGGTGAATAATTCTGTCAAAAGATGCCTAATGCGGAAGCTGACTGTCATAGGAAACCTCAAATCACTCAACGACCTAGCGAAGCAGGCCCGCGCAGACCACATAATCCATACTGGTGACTTTGGTTTCTACGATGATAGCTCTTTAGATCGAATCGCCGAGAAGTAAGGACACCGCAGATCCTAGCATATCCATGTGGATACAATGCTGACACTAAACTCCTAGGACCCTCAAGCACGTTGCCCAGTACTCTCCACTCATCTCAGAGAATGTAAAGAAAGCCATTGGCGCTCCAGGTGGCCCAGTTAAGGCGCGATTCCCACCCAGCGAACTCCCTCTGTCTGAACTTCCGCAATTCCTCAATGGCAGCCTAAAGTTGGACGTTCCGGTCTACACAGTTTGGGGCGCATGTGAGGATGTGAGAGTATTAGAAAAGTTTCGGTCAGGGGAATACAAAGTCGATAAGCTTCACATTATTGACGAGGCGCGCTCTATGCTCTTGGAGGTTGGGGGTGTCAAGCTACGCTTACTCGGCTTGGGTGGTGCAGTTGTGATGCACAAGCTCTTCGATAATGGCGAGGGGCGAACAACAATTGCAGGGGGCCAGGGTACCATGTGGACGACGCTTCTACAAATGGGAGAGCTGGTCGATACTGCAAACCGAGTTTACGATCCTACGGAAACTCGAATTTTTATCACACATGCATCGCCGGCACGCGAGGGTATCTTGAATCAATTGTCCGTTACACTCAAGGCCGATTTCTCGATATCCGCAGGTCTGCATTTCAGATACGGCAGCTCGTATAACGAATTCAGTGTCAACCCTACATTGGATCATTACCGCGGAAAGCTAGCTGCATCAAAGGCCTCTTTCAACGATGTCTGGGAGACTGTCAAGGGAGAAGTCCAGCCTGCAATCTCGCAAAACGAGGCGCAACAAAACCTATTGCAAAATGCGCTTGGAATAGTGGACAAGATGCCTCTCGTTGCCCTTGGTGGAAATCCTTTCGGCGGTCCAGCTCCAGCTAATGCTGCTGGCGCCGGCCAGGTTGACGAAAGCGCTTTCAAGAACATGTGGAACTTTAACTTGGCAGATGCGGCTTTCGGATGGCTGGTTTTGGAAGTTCAAGATGGTAGAATTGGAACGGAGATGCGAGCACAAGGTTTCAACTTTGCTCACCGCGGTGCAAAGCAGCAAACACCCCACGCCAATCAACAAGCTGCTCAGGCACCTTCTACTGGAACGGGAACCCCTGGTTCAAGTAATGCTCTCGTTGCGTCCGCACCTACCGGTCCCGGACAAAAATCTCCAAACACTCAGCCAACCGCACAGCCTTACAATCAGGGTGGCCCGCGTTCTCAACAACAGCAGCAGCCAAGAGGTCCACCTGGCTCGGGCGACTTGCCAGCTATCAAGCCAGCTACCCCTCAGCCATCGAATATTGTCAACCTCCCAAATTCCAACAAGGAAAATGAGAGAGTAGGCACAAATGGCTCAGCATCAAATGGTGCTCCTGACGCAGCATCCCCAAGCGGAAAGAACTCGGCCGAACCTATAGTTGGTCTGTTCATTATGAATGTCCTTTCAGACGAAGCTGTGGCAGAAATCTTTGCCGATGAGGACAAGGATAAGATTATCCGAATTGACAAATGGGGTCAATCTAACAAGGTCGCTGTATTCAAGACGGTGGAGGAGAGAGATGCCGTTCTTGCAAAGCTTCCAGAGGATGTGAAGTCGAGATCGGGCGAAGATAGAAGCCGTCCGTTGGTCAAGGTTTTCCTACCAAGAGACAACAACAACAAGACCTTCGAAAATCGACGCGGTGGTGCCGGAAACTGGGGAAGTAGCGGACGTGGAAACTCCAACACACCTCAAGGCGGATATCGGAGCGGAGGAGGTGCAAGTGATAGTGAAGGCCCTCGTGGTGGTCGAGGTGGCCGTGGAGGTCCTAGAGGTGGACGTGGTGATGGACGTGGCCGTGGCCGAGGACGAGGATTCAACAAAAACGAATCATCTCCAGCGACATCTAATGCGACACCTGCTACCGGCGGCGACTCTTAATTCCCCTACCAACCGAGTTCGCCCCTTTTCTTTTCGCCAAAAAGTACTGTTTGAGTACATCTCTTCATAGTGGTTGACCACTATTTGTGATCTGAAGATCTCGAGACCGTTTTTATTTTTCGGTCAAATATTACAGGTATCTGAATTGGGATGGTGGAGTCGAAAGCTTACGCTTCACAATTACATGTGGGGGCGGACGCTTCTTTTCTGTCTGTACTTTTGATCCCCCTTATTGCATGATGATGGTTGCCTCAAATAGCGTTGCGTGTATTCTAGTTTCCTGCCAGAAACAAAGGACGCTGGTGGATGATGATGGTGGAAATGAAGGAGCATAGAAAATTACTAAAGTTCACTGTACATTTTCTTGCCTAATTGTAAAATTGTAATATGCTTCCGTTGTGCTTGCTGTCATTTGTCCAGATAGGGATAGATATTGCAACCCAAAAGTTTTTCCGTACAGAAAGTCTATATTCTAGTTCACTGGTTGACTACAGCTTTCAATTCTCTCGAGGCATTCGAGATGTAACTTGGGTAGCTATCTATATCTACAATATCGCCACGTGCACCCACGATTCCTATACATATAATAAAATTAATTTCGACCGCTTGTTCATATCCTACAGCTTCTCCACTGGCTTAATGCCTTTGTGTATGGCAGCAATACCACCCGTCAAATCCTCCCACCCCTTCCCAGGAACCACGAATCCCGCCTCCTGAATCATATCTCTAAACTCCTCTTGCTTGGGAAACTTCTCAATGCTCTCAACCAGGTACTGATAACTCGCCCGATCGCCCGCCACCAACTGTCCTATCAACGGAATTGCCCCAAAACTCCACCTCTTATACACCGCATCAAACAGCGGATTCGTCACACCGCTGAATTCTAAACACGCGAATAAACCACCCGGTTTTAGCACGCGGTAGGCTTCCCGCAGAGCGGCGGGTTTGTTGGTGAAATTCCGGATTCCGAAGGCGACCGTGTAGAGGTCTATGCTGGAGGTGGGGATCGAGGTGAGGTCTTCGGCGTTGGCGAGGAGGAAGGAGAGACGGGGGGAGTGCGCGTAGGGGGTGGAGAGGGAGCGTTTACGACCTTCGGATAGCATGGACGGGTTTATGTCTGAGATGGTTATGGTGGAGGAGGGGGAGGCGTTTATGTTGGTGCTGTGGTCTAGGAGGCGGAAGGCGATGTCTCCGGTGCCGCCTGCTATGTCGAGCATTTTCCAGCCGGTGGGAGGGGAGGAGGGGGGGGATGGGGGGGTGAGGCCCGGGTTTATGGAGCGGACGAAGTGGTCTCTGGGTTGGTGTGTTAGTTTTCGTTTCTTGTTCTGGTATTGAGGGGGGAGGGAGGGGGAAACATACTTCCATAACCGATGAATCCCCAAACTCATAAAATCATTCATCGCATCATACGACTCCGCGACATTACTAAAAACTCCCGCCACTACAACACATCAGATCAGCCTCCTCCCTTTACCATCCTCCCCTCATCACCCTTCCCACTCCCTCATTTGGAAACTACACATACCTCTCGCTTCCTTCTCCGCCTCCGGCACCGTCTCGAATCCGAAATGCGTCGTTCTCTCGTGGTTTGTAGGTTGTGCGGGGGAGCCTTGTGATAGGTGGTGTGGAAAGGGTTTGTTGAGACATTGGGGATGGCTCCTACGTAGGAGAGGTCGGAGGAGAGATCGGGTGGTCATTTTGAGGGTTGAGGGGTGGCGGTTTGGTGGTTGGTTTTTGATATGGGGTGGTGTTGTGAGGTTTATATTTTTTTGTCAGCCTCGTTTTGGAGGCTGGGGAGGTTCGCGGTGTCACGTGGATTAGGGGTAATTTTGGTTGACATTTACCCAGCCAAAGTACCGGTATGTCAAATTGTTATCATTTTATTATTCGAGGAAGAGATTGTTGGCCTGGTATGTCGACAAACTAGATGCTATCTCGAAGCTTGTTCAAGGTTATCGTGAAAGGGCTTTCTTTCGGACTTAAACGAACCGAGGTAGAAAGGAGACAAATATGGATCCAGATTTGCCGAGTCTATATACATATCACCTACTGATGAACGCGTTGCCAATTATGTAGCTATTTTGAAATAGACATCGAGAGGTACCTAGGTAAGTAAATACCGCTTTGTTGTTTTGATATTTGTCCGGTTATCTTATTACTCGGTTATTTATGCAGGTGGTATCACAGTTGTGTTACCCTGTTACACGGAATTGTGTGCAGGGGTGAGGTGGAGCAGGGGTCAAGCTGAACTCTACAACCTCATCACCTCCTTCTATCAACCTCCCACTTGTTAAACATGTTTTTACGAGATTTTTGTGCGAGCTGACTACTCGGACTATTTTCATCACATTTCCGCTCAACCTCTACGACTACCGGTATTCTCACATCGCACAATGTCATTTAGCCGCTGAGTCGAAAGAACGAGGCCGAGGAATTCGAGTATCCTCAATTGTTAACATACGGTACCCCGAACCCTTTCATGTTCATTGTCTATTCAAGCTTCTACGGAGAACTCATTTGAGGCTATCATGATATTCATCCGTCAGGAACAAACTGGCGAACTGCTCAAGAGCTACTAGCAACACAAGACGACCCATGCGAAAAAGATAGGGTCCTTGTATAAAGGAGCAAGACGCACGACTTTAGATGACGAGCGCTATCACAAGTATGTCTGTGGATTCCAATGGAGCTAAAGGACCTTCAAATTACGCCACAAACGGAACGAATCCACCGCCCAGAACATCGCATCACCTCCCAACGATAGGTTTGCGTAAAAGAACGCCATATGGGCCACAGCGAAGGGCGAATGAGATACCCCATCAATCACCTCCAAGGACTCGCGCAAAGAACAACCCGAACACAAATCGTAATGATCCAAGAAAGGAGTTCCCCAGGCTATCACGACCTATTCATGACCTAAAGAGCTCTTATGATACTGTCGTCATTGGGTCCGGGTATGGAGCCAGTGTGGCAGCCAGTAGAATGGCTAGAGCAGGTCAATCTGTTTGCCTCCTTGAAAGGGGAAAGGAAAGATGGCCTGGCGAGTATCCAAGCGGCATCAAGGAAACATCCCGTCAATTTCACATATCTGGAGATTTCACCACCGGGTCTATGGGACTGGTAGCACGAGCTACCAACAGCGGCAACCCCACAGGAATGTACCACCTTATCTCTGGCAAGGGACAAGAAGTGCTGGTTGGAAATGGACTTGGGGGTACTAGCCTCATCAGTGCAAACGCATTTGTTGAAGCGGACAGCAGAACTCTGGAAATGGACTGTTGGCCCCCGGAGTTGAGGGACAGTAACTCACTCGACAGATACTACAAGCGTGCAGCCGCCATCCTTGAACCAACTGCCTATCCGGAAGATTGGCCAGAACTCCCCAAATTGACAATGTTTCAAAGGCAAGCGGAGGCTCTTGGCTTGAGCCATAAGTTTAGTCGTGTTCGGCAAACAACCAGATTCATGAGTGGCCCCAACAGCACTGGCGTCGAGATGTTTCCTTCAGCTTTGACAGGCATGGACACGACTGGTGTTAATGACGGGAGCAAATCAAGTACCCTGGTCAATTATATAACCGACGCTTGGAATTGGGGGGCGGAGATTTTCTGTGAATGCGAAGTCAGATACCTCAAACAACATCCCGAGGGAGGCTATTTGGTCTTCTTTGCTTGGCATGGAGGCCAGGGTTCCTCAAAGACACAAAAAAGCCCCTACGAAGATCTCCTCTGGCTCCACGCCAAAAACGCTGTCTTTTTTGGCGCTGGCTCTATTGGCACAACTGAGATCTTGCTGAGAAGTAAGAAGTTGGGTCTTTCTATGAGTGATAAAGTTGGCTCTGGTATAAGTGGGAATGGCGACATGCTCGCGTTTGGCTATGATACAGATACAGAAGTTAATGCTCTCGCCAGGCCATTCCCTTCTGCATATGATCCTGTCGGCCCAACAACTACAGGAATGATTGACTGTCGAGACCAAGAAGAGCATATAGACGGATTCATGATTCAAGAGGGTGCTATCCCTTTCGTTATGGCTGTCTGTTTTCAGTGGTTTTTACCCATATTAACTCACTTTACTCGACCCAGCCCTGCACAAAATAGCCTGCTTGCTGTAATGAAGCGCATTCTTGCCTTTCTAGCAAGTGGCTTGCTTGGACCATACTACCGACGTGGATCTGCCCAGCGAACTCAAGTTTACCTGGCTATGAGCCATGATTCTAATCAAGGTTCCTTAACTCTCAAGGGCGATAAACCCATACTTGAATTCTTTGGCGTCAGCAGGAATGAGCACGCCGAAAGATTAAAGAGCTTCTTGAGGAGAGCTACCAATGCAGTCGGAGGCACCTTTGTCAGTTCGGAATTGCTATCAAAATTCACAATCCACCCCATTGGTGGGGCATGCATGAGCAACGATGGGAAAGGAAGGTCAGGTGTCACGAACCACTTTGGGGAACTCTTCGTCGGGAATGGCCCTGAGACGTATCCTGGGCTCGTTGTCACAGATGCCTCGGTGATTCCGACGGCCTTGGGATGCAGCCCATTAGCTACAATAGCTGCGCTAGCCGAGCGTTCTGTCGAGCTCACCGTCGCTAAAATCTTACCAGCGGGAAAAAAGATTGATTTTCAGACAAGAAATCATGTTATCGATCTATTTGGTGAACCACATCAATACCCAGGGGGAAAGCATGATCATCAAAGAGAGCCGGAGCTACACATAGGTCAAAATTCAGAGCTAGCGATCAAGTCAAGATCTGCCAAAGTGAGCTGGACACAGTTTACGGAAAATTTGAGTGGATTTATACACATGTGGAATAAAGATGGAAGAGAGAGCGTGGAAGATTTTGAGGTCGCCGCAGAAATTGCAGAAAGCTTAAACGAAGTGGCAACGCTCTCTTTGAGTGTCAGTTCTTCCGAAAGTGAGATCAGTTGGTGCCCCCGAAACTTGGTGTCCAGCCACGTTGAAAGGATCTAACTCCGCTAACATGCGCTTACAGGTCGTATCACATCATACATGTTGACAGGCGTCTTTGCGCATGCTGGCTTAGCCGGTAGTCCCTTTCTAATACAACAAGGCTTGTTTTTTATTATTTCCGAAGAGCGAGGAACCCCAAGATCAACTAAATTCGTTTATGGGTTTTACATAACGACAATGGATGGCCAGAAATACCACGTCTACGGTAGCAAGATTATTGATTCGTCAGTTGCTCTTAGTCCTAGAAGATTTTGGTATGCAGCTTCGACTTTATATGTTACCATTTGTCGCATGGACAACGACTCGGACCAAGATGAGGTCGGACGTGGCATACTAAATATCAAACTCTTTGAGCCTTTAGCCAGATCGTTCATACTCCAGCCAAATATCTTCAGAAGATTGTATTCTTCTGCTCCCTGGACAAAATTCTTCCTCTGGCGATCAACAAACCAATTATTTCCTCTGATGTCCCAACAATATCCTTCGATTACTTATCATAGCTATATGAACAACACACCTCCTGCTAAAATCTTCAAAATTGTGGCGGAAGATAATGTTTCAACACTCTTCCATATGTGGGAAGCATGCAACTCTAAAATCGAGATCAAGAATATTCTTTTCATTCCAGGAGCGGCAGTGGATCACCAAATATTTGCTTCTCCGTTGATTCAAGTTAATGCTATAAATTATTTCACAAGAGCCGGTTACAGGGTGTTTGTCTGCGTGCATCGCATCTGCAACCTTAATAGGATAACAAAAGACAATTGGACTACATATGATGCGAGACATGACCTCAAAGCATGTCTTGAAGTGATACGAAAATATTACAGCGAGGAACGGGTCTATACCATCGCAGATGGTCTAGGAGCTATCGCTTTGTCCTCAGGTCTGCTCGATGGTACAATCCCACCGTATTGGATCGAGGGTATCACTTGTTCGCAGGTATTCTGCCATCCAATAACAAATAGGAGTAACAAAGCTAGAGATGGCTTGATACCATTCGATACGCTCTATTCCAAACTTATTGGAAATTGGATTTCTTGCTTCTCAACCGATCAAGATACACTTTCTCAGAACATATTGAACCAGATACTGAGGCTATACCCGGACTCCAGGGAAGAACTGTGCTCCAATAACGCTTGCCATCGCTGTACTTTGATATTTGGTCGGTCAGTTCTACCATCCTTTTGTGTCTCCCTGCTATTTACATAGGGTCTATACTAATCGGAAACAGTCTTTGGAACCACAAGAATCTCAACAACGCAACCCACAGCCATATCGACCGCTTCTTTGGCGGCGTCAGTATGAGTCTTCTCCACTTAATCAGGCAGATGAGCTATCGAGGAGCTGTAACAAGCAATGGACCTCCGTTCGAAAATCTTACTTCGCCTACAAATATCGGAAGACTAAAAGGCATCCCGATAATGCTCTTCTCGGGTTCTGATGACCAATCTCTGTCACCGGAGAGCACTGATAAGACCTATCACTTACTAAGAGACACCTTTGGGTCGGCAGGATATGGAAGAAATGTGATTCAAGGGTATGGTCATCTTGACTGTTGGATTGGGAGAAATGCTTACAAGGATGTTTTTCCCATGGTGCGGAAGGTGGTTGATGAGGTTTGCCGGGAAAGGGGTTATGAGTATGAAGAGCCGAACTGGGAGAACGAACGTGTACAGCTGCATGCGCGACTCTTTTAACTTTGTCGAAAATTAAAAGAGTTGTTTTACTTTCAGCTAAGGGAAAGCAAAAAAAGGTATATTTCCCCGAAATCCCCCCCCCTGGCCCACTGGATATCTTCTGCTGCAAACTGCTAATAGTATAAAAGGGTTGTAAAATATTTCACAGAACAAGCCTTTCATTCTTCGCCTCTTGCTCTTGATCCACCCTGGTTCTGATGATGGGACGATTTATACCCTTCGTCCCAACTGTCTTTCAGCACCGAAAATAACCTGCTACTCGAAGCAAGTGCGTTCACGCCCAAATCATAAATCGTCTCCAGCGCTGTAAGCTGATAAAACAATCCTATCTGCTGCTCCGTCCGGAATGTGCCTTCTAAATCCACAACAACTTCAGCGCAAAGCCCACACGAACCAGCATCATCTTGCGATTTCTTTGGTATTCCAATGACGGATCGACCATCTGACAAGTGTCTACAAACTGTGCCCAATCCGCTTCTATTATGTTGCATCCCGCGATATTCCTGCAAGAGGTCTTCCAGAGTTTTGTTTCCATGGCAAATGATGACATCGAGTGAAGCCTCCACGCAAGTGATGTCGAGAATCACAACTACGCTTTCTTGTTTTGGATTGGAGTAGAGTAGAGCAGCCGTCGCATAATCGTCCTCCATCAGGAAATATTTCAGACATGGCCCGCCGGTCGAGGAACCGTCCCAGTAAGCACCTTTCGTAGAATGAACCAATTGCTGCGCGAGAGAGAATCCGCAGTCGAGGAGGGGTCGAGTCATGAATTGTACGGTACGAGACATCTGGCCACGTCCAAGTACAAAGACATTGGTATGTTCTTTCTGCTTGACATAGATGGCTCGTTTCTTTATTTTCGTACGATACTTCTTCAGGGAATGATAATCGGAGCATATCAGACCAACTCTGCGATACTGGCCTTGTCCTAAACATTGCAGCTCCAATGCTAAACCTCTATAACCGCTCCCTCCTTCAAGCTCCCTGGAGCAGTTCAGTGGCGCTACAACTCTATCACTCTTCAGAGCCGTAGTATTCAAGACCAAAAGATCCATGCGTAACCCTCTATTAGTCATAACACACGTAGAACGCTCTTCATCGAAAATCTCATTTCGAATTCCCCCCGATCGATAAAAGAAAGCAGGCGAATTCGCCAAAAGCCCACCCGTACACCTCGGTTCTAACCCCTCCCACGCAAAAAGCGATTCATCCTCCGTCGTCCGCAAGATCTCAAGTTGCAGTCTAATAAACGCATTATGGCCTTCCCCATACAACAAAGGCATATTCACCCCAAAAAGCCCCATCAAACAATACGCCTGATCCTCCAATCTCGTAGTCCTCCGTTTCGCCGCCCACGCCAATTTCTGCGCCGCACACGCAGTATTAAAATTCGCCAAATGCGCGATTCCCGTAGCTGATTCAATGAGACCGCGAAGTGTGGACTTGGTTCCTATCTGTGTCCAATTTTCATCGAAGAAAGCTACTTGCAAAGGCGCAAGTAATTCTTGTAGTGTCCAACCTCTTGTGAACCATTTACTGTGTGGGAAATATTGCGTTATTATATCTTCGTCGGAACAGGTCGGTACATCGGCGAGATAGGCGTAGCAAATTTCAGCTGCTGTGTACCAGGAGAACATGGAGTTTATAGCTTCGGAAAGCTCTGCGCTGCTGGATTTATCGATGCAGCATGAGTCTATCCACTTCAAAACACAACGCAATCAACATTCATTTCAACACAGGGTAAAGTAGTTATATACGCACGACATATTCATACTCATCGACAGCAGCCTGCCTACAGCAATTTGCGATTTTCTCCCAGCCTGCAGTGGTTGGTCCTAAACCAGCTTGGTATTCAGGGAACGTGACTTCGCGTTTTCCCCAGACGTGGGAGAGGATTGCGTAGGGTGGGACGTCACTTCCGAAAAACTCGTGCAGTTTGAGGGTTGTGGTGTTTATGAGGCGCATCTTGAAGGGGGTTGGGACTCGGGAGTTGAAGATTGGGTAGTACCGGTATGTGGAAGTGGGGAGAATAATGGTTGGCTGGGACTAGAACATTTGTTTTGGTGTATGTGTTGTAATTATGAGATTCGTGGAGGTGTCGAAAAGGGGCTGATGGTGAATTTTACAAACATGTTGCTTGATGAGACGTCTGGTGCAGCTGAAGCGACTGAAGCGTGATGGCGCTGACTAATCCTGGCGTACAATATATGGAAGTACGATGATCCAAATAAGCATGTCCTTCCCCTCACAGCCTCACTCGGTTACGGAAAGGTAATCTCTCAGAATTTATACTTCAAATCGAAAAAAAGTCGCCAAGATAAAAAGATAACTTAGGGCGAGTGAAGCAGGTTAGAGAATTCAACATCGCACTTCACTTCTCACTCACACCAAAAGCCGGTCTAGCATTAATTCGCATAAAAGAGAACCATTTCAGTCCTCATTCTCTTAAGTATCCTAACACAAGAATATTTGAAATGGAAGCGAGTCCTTCTTTAAGATTTCTTCATATATTCCGTTCCAGCATAATAAGATTGAAAATAGGAGCGAAGTGGCAAGTTTATATACTAACTATTACGGTACTTACTGCTCTAAAATATAATCATCACCACACCCTCCCTTAACGCCATCTTTCCCACACTCCTCCAAATACCCAAATATCCTAATTACACCACCCCCCTCCTCCCACCTCCCACCTCCCACCTCACCCCCTATCCCAATTCCCAGCCCATCATCCATCACCAACCCACTCCCCGGTAACATCCACACACCACTGCCTCGGAAAACGCATGCCCCAGCCCTCAACCAACGTCCTAACCTCCTCCTCCGTCCCGGGAACAACATGCACAAAAATCCTATCCCCCTCAATCTTCGGCTCACTATGCATAGCCGGAACCTCCTCCCCCATCCCATTCTTCCCTTCACTCCTAAAAACCGCCACCTCCCCCACCCTCATCCTCACAACCTCCAACCCCTCCTCCTCAACCCTTTCCGCCAATCGAAACCTCACAGCAGCAGCCATATCCGCACAACCCAGACATCTTAGCGGGAAACAGATATGAGAATCTTCAGGCTCCTCGGATGAGCAAATCTCGCTTTGGAGCAGACGACCAGCAGCGCTGTTTTTGAGGAATAGAGTTCCAGGACCCGAGAGCACAGTGGCTAGTTTCCAACGCGATGGCTCCCTCTGTGCTACATTCCTCTTCTCACCAACAGATTTCCATGGTTTACCACCTGAAAATCCTGCCCCAAACCATCCCTTCCTCTCCTTCCCACACCTCAAAAACCCAACATCCCCCTCAAACGCCCCCCGATCAAAATGCCACCTCGGAACATCAAACTCGCCCGTCTCCTTTTGAGCACGGATCGTGAGACAATAATGCGTCATATCCGTCTCTTCCCGCAAATACCTATTCAGAAACTCAAGAAATGGAATGAGGAGTTCAATAAGGGTTTCAGGATTTGAGGTGAGTGTCTTGAGGGCCCAGGTGTGGAGGCTTGGGGGGAGAGATGTGGTGGTGAGAGGAGGGCCGGCGTGTGTCCATGTTGAGGAGGTTTGTAATTTTATAGAGGGAGTGGGGTTTTGGGGTTGGTTTGGAGGGAGATAAGGGAGGAGGACGAAGGGGGTGGTTGGGAGCATGGTTTGTGGTGTTGTGAGGTGTACGGAGGTGTAGAGTGAGTATGGGTACTTAGGCAGAAGGGGAGCTTAGTCAGCTTCGTATACGAGTCGCCCAACACTTCAAATCTGCATCTACATATAGGAATCGATGTTAGACTGTATGAGAGTAATTCCAAAAATAGAGAATAAGTTAATAAGGAAGTTCAGGACTGTAGCGATAGCAATGAAGGTACAAAACTTCTACTGTAGTAATTGGAATACAAGACCCCCCCTTCTCGCGTCAATCACTTCAGGGTATTACGCCGAATTGAGGCCGAAGGGGAGAGGCTCTCCCGTTTTCAGGCCCTCTTTCATTTTCACCTCTATTGTGCCAAACCCCGACGGAGAATTACGATCAAAACGGGAGAAAAGGGAGGTCTCGTATTCCAATTAATGCGGTATTTATGATATCTCATTATCCCTAGACTCCACCGGATTCGACTTCCCTAGTTACGATCAAACCCACAACTACCCTACCAAAGAAACAATAAAATGACCCACCTAACGTTCCCATCACACGTTCACTAATGTAACGACGTTGGCAAGAATTTTCTGTGTCATTGAAATGGGTGAAAACAAGAACCAGTATGAGACAAGTCGTTAATGGGCGCAAGTGAGATAATAGCAGACGAAGGATTTGTGTCCATTGCAATCAAATAGTACACAAACACGACTGGGACAATTGAGACGCAAAAAGGAAATATTGCTATGAAAGAGGTGTTTTCAATGGTCAATTCTGACAAGATATAACAGAGAAGAGACGGGTATCAATATTGTAAAACCACATAAGTCACGCTAAAAGGCACCTAAATCCAGCAATCGGACCACACACATTACCGAATCTCAATTTGCCGTCGTCGTTCTCTTGTAGATCATTAAAGCCCCGACGGCGGCAGCAAGCGTTCCCCCGATCGCAACGTATATGCCAGTCCGATCAGGCGGCTCCTCTTCGCTCTTTGGAAACGCGAGGTTTGGATTCGTAGCGGCTTCTGCGAGTGTGACGAAGAGCTCGCTGATGCTATGCCAAGTTACACTGACGTGCAACGGAGCATTCATATTCAGGCTCATGGTGTATTGATCGGGTTGCAACTCAGACCGCTGTGTAGTTTTGTCCTGGTCTGCTTTCAATGCTGTGTAAATAGCTGGGAGTTCATCAAGATGGGGATATTTTTCTCGTAGTGAAACAATATGAGAAAATGAATCGGGATCTGACGAGTCGTAGGTATAGCAAATTAAGTCGCATGCATCTAACTTTGCGCGATTTTCGAGAATTGCGGGTTCCAGTTCTCCAAGCTCTTCGATGATCAGATAGCATTGCTTCCCGCCTTGGAGCTCCACGCTATTGACGGCCGTGCGTGGTTTTATGGTGGGATGGTACAGCGAGTCGAAGGGCCGATTTAGAAACGCGTCCAGGAGAGAAGACTTTCCTGATGCTGATGCGCCAAGTAAATAACAGAGAACGACGTTTCGTTCCACTCTACCAGGACGTCTTCGTCGTTTTCGCGCTTTCGTAGTCTTAAGTGCGGACGCAGTTGAGTCGCGAGCACTTGGAGATTCGAAGCCAAGATATGCCAGGTATGCTAGAGTTGTGCTCGGAGAGACAAAAGTAGTCATGGACCATTGAGCAAGCCAGCCCTGAAGAGTGATATGGCCGCCCTCGTTGCGGACGCTAGAGGCCGGAAATGAAGTTTCCTGCCAAAATGGCGGTAACCCTGGGGTTGGTGCAAAGAGCGCATCAAGTTCTGAATCATTAAGCCCACCGTCGTTGTCTTTATCAAATAACAAGAAAAGATCAACGAAAAATCGATAGCCAGCAGGACTGAGTTCGGCAGAGGAGTATTCGGGTATGTCAAACTTTGGATGGAGGAAACTGTCTTTCAAGCTTAAGCTATCCGTGTAGTGGTATTTCCGTAATATGACCCATATGGTCTCATGCCTCCCCTTTTCGGCGAACAGTTTATTCAAAAGTATGAAGCCTCTTTGGTCAATCCCTCTCTCCAAGTCTGACTTTGGCGAGGCTTTGCTTATCGAAAGCTTGATGTTCTCGAGATCTTCTTCTGACAAGGGTTTATCAAAACACTTGATCTGGAAATCATGCATCTCTTTATCATTCAGATAGCCGTCTTGGTCCTTGTCCGTCAAGTAGAATATCCGTCGAAGAGCAGCAACCGCGGCAGGCTTTAGATTTCCCTCTTTGGAATCGAAAAGAGGAGCAATTGGATGCGTCACAGCTTTCTGGCAAAGAAAAAAAACCTCGTTAACATTATGGTGCTCCCTCGCGCTTGTCCGTATACACGAATCGATCTCCTTGAACTCGGCCATCACTGGCATCATTTCGTCCTCAACCACCTGCGCTATATTTCCAGTTGTCGTCAAATCGGACTTATTGGCGCATAATACCACGGGAACATTGACTCCTAGCGAGCGAAAATAGGGCATCCAGAACAGCGCAACTCGCTCATAGCTATAATGGTCCGAGTATACCAACAAGATGACATTTGACTTTCGAAGTTCCTTTCGCAAGGTATTTCTTTCCTGCGGTAGTGCTGAAGTATCGACAATTGTTGTTGTGACATTTTCGGGAGTGCCAATGGTTGGAGGGATGGTGATCTGAGGAAGAACCGACTGAATCTTGTTGGTCACAAATACGTCCTTTACCAGCGAGGTAATTAAGCTTGATTTCCCCGCGCCCTCATCCCCGCAGACACAAATGCGAACTATGGTTCATTAGCATAAAATCATACCCAGGGGGAGCTCGGGGGAGCTGCGAGAGGGAGCTACCTGTAGCCATTTTTGACGCCGGGTTCAGCCTCGTAGGACGCGGCTACAGTATCAACGGCGCATTACTCGAATACAGCTGCGAAGCTGGCAGGGAAATGGGCAAGGATGTAGATGGAAGTGTAGTCGGTATGTTCGCGAAGTATGGACAAGATACACTTGTAGTCCGGGAAATATTGAGGCTTTCCGAAGAGCGGGGTGCTACAATGGTGGTGTGGTTCATTGGAGGGTTCACAGCTCAAGGTCATGCCAGCAACAAAGTTCCTCGGCTCGGAGCCGGCCAACCAGACCGCTGTCACTTCGGGCGGGATAACCTGGCCGGACTGGAGCTCCTCCAACGAACACCGATCCGAACAAACAACACCAAGAACCCTACCGTCCGACTGACCTACTCCATTCACCGTCATGCTTGAATATTGCGGAATATTGCCTCTCATTCTTCTAGTTGTTTGATACGTTCAGAGCCCCGGTTTCAAGCTCATTTACTATCCCATTTACTTGCGCGCAATCCATATACCCAGGATCCTGCTACCGACTGCTACCCCACACTGTGTAGGTACCTTGCAGGCGCAACAAACCCCAACATCGCGAGCATCGATTTGCCATTCCATATTGCAACTAATGAACCGGAATTTCTTCCTCCTTGCGCGGCGTTGCTCACTTATATCTGTGTCGTTTGATCTGCATCTCGCAGATTCAATCCCTTGAAGCGCCATGTTGTAAGCTTCCACTTTCCGCCATGCCCAGCTCCCTTCTTGCTCGCAGTGTGATTAATATACTGGATAATAGTGTTCTACCACCTCCTCCGAGATATCCATCTCAAGCCGCCTACAATAACGCCGTTGCAAATGGCCAGGCAATGCCTATGCTGGAAACGAATAATATATTGTCACACCCTACCGGACCCAAGTACCAGTTGGTTGTTGCCGAAGGTATGGAATTACGTAGGACATCAAGGAGCGCTCGCTGAAGATTGGCAGGAACATACGTTCTCAAGGAAGATTTGCACCTTGCTACACCTCCTCCACATCCCTCAGAAGCTCCAGTGCCAAACCAGAATCCTCTTGCGACAACACCTCAGCCGGCTACTGCGGGAACCAAACTATCTCTGCTTTCCCTAAGTTCTCGAGCTACAGCCCCGATTCCGCTTTATAAACCCGATACGAATAGAAGCGTAAACACGGGGTTTCATGATAGCATAAAGGAGCACCCCAGTGAAGGTCGGCCATCAGGCGATTTGGTGCCTCCTAGTAGTGATGGAGGTACATCGATCACTGGTAGTGGCAGAGCAACTCAATCTGTTGGTTCGGCGCCTGCCTTTGGAGAGGGTAACGCCATGCTCTCAGCTACAGTAAAAGATGCCAAGAAACGGAGTAAACCAAAGAACAACATCAACAAGAGCAATTCGTCCTTCATTTCCCGGTGTATCGTGCATGAAAACTTGAACAAAAGGTTGCAAGACCGTCCATCAGATGGCTATTTCTGTTTTGCAAACATCAACCGTGCATTTCAATGGCTAGACTTGTCTTCTACTTCAAAGGTAGTGGAAATCCTTCTAATTTTAAAAGCTTTATCTAATGTTTTCTCAGACTGAACACTTGACAAAGATTCTCTTTACCAAGGGTCACTGTCTATGCCATGACGTTAACCAACTTACGAAGGCCCCGGGACACATCGATTTGATTATGGGTTTCTCTACTGGTGAAATAATCTGGTTTGAGCCCATTTCTCAGAAATATACCAGATTAAACAAGAACGTAAGGAAGCTAAAGAAATTGGGTTTGAATGATGCTAAGCTTTCATAGGGAATCATAAATTCGACCCCAGTTTCTGAAATACGTTGGATCCCTGGCTCGGAGAATCTGTTCCTCGCTGCACACATGGATGGCTCCCTTGTCGTCTACGATAAAGAAAAGGATGATGCAACATTCTCGCCTGAAGAACATAATAATCAAAATAATGGTGGCTCAGAAAGTGGTCACGGTACTGCTGGAAATCCTGCCACTCTTCACATTGACAAGTCTGTTCACTCAAAAAATCAGAAGTTTAATCCAGTGTCGTTTTGGAAATTATCAAACCAGCGCATAAATGCTTTTGCATTTTCTCCAGATAACAGGCATATTGCGGTTGTCTCTGAAGATGGAACTTTACGCATAATTGATTATCTCAAAGAGCAGTATGTATGATTCTAATAGCAGGAAAGGCGCTCTAGCTGACTATGCAGGCTGTTGGATATTTACTCGAGTTATTATGGAGGCTTCATCTCTGTGTGTTGGTCACCAGACGGGAAGTACGTACTCACTGGTGGCCAGGATGATCTTGTTTCGATATGGTCTGTGGCCGAAACTACAATCGTTGCTAGGTGTCAAGGTCATCAATCCTGGGTTACGGCTGTGTGTTTCGATCCTTGGAGGTGTGATGATAAGAATTATCGTTTTGGTAGTGTAGGTGAAGACTGTAGACTGTTGCTCTGGGATTTCAGCGTTGGCATGCTGCATCGCCCAAAGGCTGTAAGTAATCCACCAATCGCGCTACCCGAATCTTCGCTAACAAGAGAATAGTCATCCGTGAGACAGAGGAGTAGCATTTCATCCCGCATGCCTCCACTACATAGGGCTGAAACCCAAAATACAACGGGCAGCAGGCTCCGCTCCAATTCCGCATTATCAACTGAACTAGAGGAAGAACATACTATTGAGCATCCAGTGGAACCGAGGGCTACTACCGCCATGCTACCCCCTGTGATGGTAAGCCTTGCACGATGCCTATAATATCCCGCAGCTGTGCTAATAATCAACAGTCAAAGGTAATCGATGACGATCCATTATGTTGGTTGGAATTTACCCAGGAGTCGATCATAACGAGTTGTAAATCAGGTTGGTTTCTATAACTCCCATCGCTGGACCGCAATGCTGACACAACATTAGGCCATATTCGTACCTGGGATCGCCCAGTCGATGGGTCGAATGAGAGCAAGGTAGTCCTACATGAGGCATCATAAGAGTAATTAATGAGAGTCTAAATAATGTATTACCAAAGATGAAATGATTCAAGGATTCAGAGGCTTTTTCTCGTTTGCATGATATTTTATTTGTGGCCTGAACACCTGTATATCTCCACAGAGGAAGGTCAACGTTATCAATTTCAAGGTAAATTTTGAGGGAGCCAACTATGCTTTGAAATGGCTTTTCCCCCTTCTAATTAGGAACAGAGCGGAAGCCACGTAGTCCCGATTTCCAGACTAGATCGTCCTACCGACAGAACCATCTTCAAGGGTAAGGTACTCAAAGTCCCTTTGGATAGGTGATTCTCCGTTCGATCTTGAGGCGTCACCAACAGCTGGAGTCGACTCTTGTCTTTCTTTCGGAGGGTTTGGCTGAGATTTCGTGCTAGCAGAAGCCGCGGATGCTGGTCCACCCCTAGCACCCTCCGTCTGCTTCCCTCTTTTTGACCCTGCGTCTCTACCACCACGTTTATATGTGTAGCTCTCCCCATCATCCATTTCCTCGTCCTCATCCTCGTCATCTTCATCGTCATCGTCATCGTCATCTTCATCCGTAGACCCTACACCCTCCCCATCACTCTCATATTCATGATCTTCCTCGTACTTCTCGCTATCCCAGACAACCTTCGTCCCATTTACCTCAATCACAACGCTCTCCTCTGTTTTGGGGGTGCGGCAGGAGTGGCAGCGTCGGTATTTGAGTTTGTTGTGTTGGTGACAGTGGCTGCAGATGAAGAGGGCGAGGTGTTCGCCGTCGGAGGGCCGGGGATGGAGGTAGATTGTCATTTTGGGAGGAGGTTCGAGGAGGATTTAGAAATGTGGTGAAGTTTTTTTGGGGGTGAAGGAATGGCGTGGTTTAGGTTGGAAGGCGAAGTTGTATGAGGGTTTCAAGTTCGATCTGTAAGGACTATAAGTATTGTTTTGCTCGTGGGGGATAGCGGTACTGATTGTGAAAGAGCTGAGTGGTTTCATAGTTTGCGAGATGCAGATTTTGAATCACCTTTCAAGGCAAGAAGAATGGAACGCTTACAGGCAATGAGACTTTATATTTGTGACTCTACCAGGGGGACAATGATTAAAGAAATTATGGTCAAAGTATTGTGGTTGGGGCCTTCAAGGGGGGCTCATTCACTCTAAGCGAGAACAATATGTGGGGCAACTCAACCCGACTATTGTGAATAACTGGGGGGGAAAGATCGATAGAAGAAGGTTCTGGTAGGCTCTCTATTTAATGGTGCGCTTTGCTCCGACCTGCAGAGCTTTTCTCTTCTTCCTTAGACACACCAAAGAAGTTGTGCACGGCTTTTCACAGAGAAGCAATCCGATCTATCAAGATCCACATCACAACCACAACCACAACTACAAACCACAAACCACATCCGATCTCTCGCCACCGAAAGTCCCAACCTCCTCAACTCCTCCTCAACAACAGCAGCAACAATGGCTCCTGTCACCCCCGTCCCTCCCGCCCCTCTCAACCCCGTCTCACCCCCCTCCACCCTCACATTCGGCAAATACGTCAAATGCTGCAGATGCAAGACCTCCCACTCAGCAGCCTCCAACACCACCACCACAACCATCACCGCCTTCACCACCAACGCCGCAACCACCACCACCATCTCCGCCGTCCGCTGTCCCTGCGCCCACGAGCTCTGCGATCGCTGCCAGCACAATATCACCTATATGCAATGTTGCGGTTGTGGCGTGAGAACTATGATTACGGACCATGAGAATGAGATGGTTTGTGATGGCTGTGGGAAGGGGAAGTGTGGGGAGTGTAAGGAGTATTCTGTTTGGGAGAGTAAGAGATTTTGGGAGAGGAAGTGTGTGAGATAGAGGGGTGTTGGAGATATTTGGGGGGTGGTGTGGAATTTGGGGACGATTTTGTGCTTTGGGGGGATCCTGGGCTTTAGGCCGTTTGGTAGTCTTTTCCGTGTCGTAATTCTGATGAATCAAAGCAGAAATACAGATATTTGAACACAAAAACACCTTGAAATATGCACAAATAAAATTCTAATCTTGTGGAAAGAATACCATTTAGAAAAATGAAATTCAAATCTTGTTGAAAGACAAGCAAAGGTGAGATCCTACCGAATCTTAGGGCTATCAGCCTGACTTCTCAATTTTGGGTTCAATGTGGAAGATATAGTTTGAAGGTTGTAAAACGTTTTGTTCTTTTCCACTTTACTTGTTGTGTTTTATGTGTGTTTTGTGTGTTTGGTTGGTAGAGAATTAGGGTACTGTATTTATAAGAAGAGAGGAAATTGGAGGAGACGTTGGAAATGGGAAAGGAAGATTTTATTCGCTGTATTTCTGGTATTCAACGGTTTATTATGAGTTTAATTTGAAAGAGAATTAAGGGGAAGTGAAAGGAAAGGGGATGGGAATAGAAACGGGAGATTAAGGGGAAAACGGGAGAGGAAGCTCTTATCACCTTTACCTGTTTTGATTTGTAATTCAGTGTGTTTTTGCTATCTAAAAGAATTGAGCTTAAAATGAGAGACTCAAATGAGGAGTATAAGAGTATATTCCCTGATTCTCTCTCATACTATACCTCATTGCGCTAGATCTTACAATAGAATTGATCTCAAAATAGAATATCATATCATAAGACCACGAGACTGTCTCACTGACCTCTCACATTTTACACTTACTTGTAATAGACTTTGTAAGAGAATTATTGCCGAAACGGGAATTGAAGAAAGAATTATAGAAACGGGACATCCCTAACCCGTTCTGAGAAAATTCCTTTTTGCGAGATATATAACACCAGTTTCGTTATCAAAGTATTGTTGCTGAGCCTTAATAGTTCTGTGACAATTCTAAGAGCTTCACTTATATAAGGGGTCATTAAGACCCGAGAAAATTATTATCTGTGGTGGATACACCATGAAAGTGCGATCCAAGAATGAGAGAAGAGAGAGCACACAGAGTTTGAAATGATATGCGCGAGATCATTTAGTATGGGTCGTGAATCGACGAGTATCGCAGCTTCAAGAACACCATGACGGTGAGCATGGAGATGATTCGCTAGCACAGTCGATGTGGACCTCGATTTTGATTTGAAGCTAGAGAGAGAGAGGTGGAAAATGTATTGCTGATCAAATATTTCCAGTTAATAGTAAGTCTTTGTTGGAGACGTGTGGGCGTCATCTGAAGGTTGGGTGGCACACGCATGGAAGTCTGTATTTTTGGGATAATGCCAGAAAATAGTTTGCCACTATTTTTAGAAAGAAAAAGCATATTACGACTATTAATTATCTTTTTCCTATATTGATAAAGGTTATGAGTGTTTAATAAAGCGTATATTGTATCGTATCGTGAAGTGTTTAAACGTGGATTCGTATACGTTTTATTTAGTTCTCTGCTATTTGGAGATGGTAATCACCCACCAAGAAAGCGCTGTGATAAAACCCAGCATTGTTAATGTTTGATCTTTGACCACAAATTTGAATTCACGCGTAGAATGTAGCAATGATCTCTTTCTCTCTGCAATCGATATTGGGGCTACTATAGATATTAGGTCCCGTGTTGCTATGACTTGAGAAAATCGCCCGCACCAGTCAACACTTCAGTACAGTCGTACACGTGGAGCCTTGAGCAGACCGGACTTCAATCCTAAGAATCACGAGTCATACTATCTAAAGCATCTCCTCGAAAAATTGGATCGCGAATTTCAGGAAATTGTTCTCACCGGAGGCCCTGACCTGAGCGTGAGAGATATTTGCAGCCAAACAAGGTAGCGATGATAATAATTGCCGAGCGCCAAAATAGTCACGCGGACTACTATGAAAGACCTCAGGAAGTAACTAGAATACTTCGAGATTTTCAAGTTGAAGTCATGTCACAACTCGCTTACCCTGTCACAGAGCAAAAAAAGTTTCGACAGGGTAAGTTAATTGTGATAAGTCCAGATAAGCTAGCAACAATAATAATTTCCAAGCGCCAAAATTCGTGCCGCGGACTACCATAAACTCAGGAACTAGCCAGGATGCCTCGGGATTTTCGAGTTGAAGTCACGTCACAACTCGCTTACCCTGTCGCGGATCCGGGAAAATCCCGACAGGGTAAGTTGGTTGTGATAAGTCTACTATCTGCTTTGGAAGTTGAGTGCATTGAATTTTGATGAGTGTTACAGCTTAATTGTCTTTTAGATCGATGGATACAATAGCTTACATTCCGATCGCTAGCAGGTGATAAAAGTGTAAGCTTCTCGCATCGCTCAGCGAAAGACGGATTTGCGACTTTTCGAACTTGATGTAAAATTTCAGGTACAGTGAAAGGAATTGAGAAGAGACAAAAGAAACAGTGGAAGAGAACTTAGGGAGGATCATTTCAGTTTTGAGGTGGGATTCAGGAATCAGGAGTTAGGGTGGGTGCTGGCCTGCGATCCTCATTCTCGGTTACCTACCCTGCGATCGCCCAAAAATCCCCGATTTCATCTAGGGCTGCTCATAAGCAATTATTCGGCCATCACCTGATAGATATGGTCAATTATTACTCTCCTTAGCTTATCTGCTTACACATATCCTGAATAAATTACATTAGGACCGCTATCATATCTGGATAGCCCGGCTGCTTGCTTGGAGAAGCATCCCCAAATTTGTGCTTGCGAGTTCATTGTCCAGGAATATCTACGATATTTGAGCAACCGTATTAATACTCAAATAGGTGGTAGACACGGTTATATCCACTACATTCTTCAGTATATGCTTAACACTAGATTCAAGAACGAAAGGATTTTACACTTGGAAGAAACTTATTGGGTACCTCTCGCGAAGTGAATACATCGGGGCACCGGCCTTCGCTTATCCTATCCGCCCCTCATCTCCCTCGCTCCCTTCCCTTATAACAACAAAAAAGCGCAGCGGTCAACAGCCGTCGTAAGTCGCATGTAAGATGCCCCAGTGGCCACTGAGTTGATAGATTTTCAGGATAAATAAAGAACTATTCGTGAGCTTGAGCATACCGCTTACGTTAAAGAAAAAAATAATAAAACTCTTCAGCTTCGCTGGGGTTTTGACCAGTGTTCCCTGCCTTCGGGTGGGGCTGGAATTTTGCTCCCGCTGGTTATGATTTTTTTTTTCTTAATCGCGACTCTAAAACCAACAATTTGAGCATATCGTGGTTCAAATAGGGCTGTGGTAGGATGCGCAATATTAATTTAAAAGAAGGGTAGTTGTCGCGGCGCGGAGGGGGCTTGCATCATGCAGTTCGTTGTTGCTGGTGTGGTGGTTCGCAGCCGCTCCTCCTCCTGCTCGCGATAACCTACCCCAACTTAAAACCAGTATTACGCACGCCACAACTGTCGCATAAGAAGGGCGAGATATCCTAATTGATGCTATTAATTAGTAGAGTTGTTTTCAGGTATACTTCATTTAGAGATTCTAGTTCTGAAATTTAGAAGGGGGTAGTTTTGTAGCTGATGCAACAGCAAGCCATGGTCTGGGTGTCTCGTATTAATTACTAGATACTCCGGACGTAAATGTAGTTTTCATTCCCGTAGTAGCAAAGCGAGCTTGGAGTCCTAGAAATGAAGCTATTCCCAGCCCAGCCTAGCCCTGCATATCCCTAGCCTCCAGAGCCTTATATCCCTTGTTAGGCGCATCGGAAGACGCATTCTTTGGAGGCATTTCGACTTCAATTGGGCGCTGAGCACAAAGTCAAGATAACCTCACGTCACGTCACGGCAGCTCAACGCGGGGAAACACGCTAATTGCGGCCCCTAGGGGCTGGGGGCTGCGCTAGGGGCTGTTAGGGGAACGCTACAGAGGCTAACTAATATCGCTTTGGGAATTCTGCCGCCTTTCACCGCCCGAAAGTCGATTTTGACCAACCGGAGCTCGTTCGCATGTCTCGGAGGGCTCAAAAAGCCTATATCAACTCTGCTTTTTCCTGAAAATAGAGGTGACTAAGCGTCAAGACACCAATCTGAGGGGTATTACAAAGCTCGCAAGCTCGCTTTGGATCAAGTACAAATCCAGAGCTCTTCAAGATTGTTAAAGTATCCAACTGATTCGACGATAAAGCCAAAGAAAAGAAAGCGTGGGGGATTGTTCCGTATTCTTCACACATCTGGTAGTGACAGTTACCAACAAGTCACCAGCTTTCTACCAACATCTGACGCCACGCCGAGTAGGTTTTGCAAGTTACCAACAAGTCACCAGCTTTCAACCAGCATCTGACGCCACGCCGAGTAGGTCGAGATAAATACCAGGAATGGAATTATTGTTGGACACATCTGGAAGCGGCATCGAGAATAAGACAGAAAGGAATTCTCGTAGAACCAAGAAGGCTCTATCTAATGCAAAGCACCATAAAACCCAAAGAAAAGTCAGAGTAAAAAGCACAAGTCAAAGGGAGAATGTATTCATTCTATTCCTACGAACTCTATGTAAAGCAAGTAAGTCATCGAAGTCCGTAGACAACGGGTAAGCCACCATAAAAAAGATTCCAATCCCAAGTCGTCAAATAGTGTCAAGACTAGCGCGTCCCGCAAATCAGCAAAACAGCGAATTCGCTGAAAGAAGAAGAACGCAAACGCCAGTGTCATGCAGAGCCCCCGACCGTAAAAAAAGGAAAAGAGCGTGAACCAAGTAAGTCAAGTCTAATCCGACCAATCCAACCATCTATGCCCAAGCCCAAGATGGAAATCCGAAAAATACCCCCAATGCAAAGTTGGATACCACAGATCTTGAGTTGAAGCTTCTAGATCTAATTGATCTGGTGTTGGCTTTGGTTGTGGAGTGGAGCTGTTGGAAATAGGTGCGAGAAGATTTAGAAGATGGTGAATCCGATTCCGGGCTCCTTGTACTCCTCGCCTTCAGCCTCACGGCGGGACTTGGAGGCAGGGTCGAAGTATGGGCGCTCTCCGATGCCGACGCAGCGTTGACCTGTGCGAAGACCCATGCCATCATAGTCGTATGTGGCAGCGTGGTAGGTGGAGCGGTTGTCCCAGATGGCTGGGTCACAGTTAGTATGGTGAAGGAGAAGGTGGTTGAAAGGAGTTGGGACTTACCAAGATCATTCTCACCGTTCCACTTGAAGCGGCATTGAAGGTCGTGGTTCTCGGTGATCATGCGGAGGAACTCGTCGAGAAGGTGAGAGGATTCACGTTCGGTCAAGCCGTTGATGTGGTCGACGTGATGACCGACGGCGAAGACGGTCTTCCAGCCGGTGACAGGGTTGGTGCGAATGACTGGGTGAACGGTCGAAAGCTCAGTACCAACGTTAAGAGGGTTGCCTCTAGCCTCGGCATAGAGCTTGAACTTCTGATCACGAGCAGCGTTGGTGAACAGAGGTTGAGCATAGGTGGCGGTGAGACCATCCAAGAACTTCTGATAAGCAGGAGAGAAGCGATCATAGACCTCGTAACCAGATGCCCACAAGGTGTCTATCAAATGTTAGTGAATCTCGATGGCATGGATGAATTGCGGAACTTACCACCACCATTGACTGGAAGGTCAGTAAGCTTCAAGATAGCATAGTCAGATGGGACTGGCTCAAAGGTGATGTCAGAGTGCCAGCCCTTCTTGAGGGACTGCTTCTTCCTGTGGTGCTCAGCCTCACGATCATTGAAGATCTTGGTCGCAAGATCGTTGCTGATGACGGAGATCTCATCATCCTTGTTGCACTGGAAGGACTTGTTGGAGATAGGGTGAATGTGCATGGAAGACTCAACAGGCTTGCCAGCAAGTAAACCGAGCTTTTGGCAGAGCTGCTTCTGAAGGTCATTGTCGAGATCCTTCTGACCACGGAAGAAGACGACGCCACGCTGAGAGACTATGACTGTGGTTAGTACAGGGCTGAGACGGTGCAGAGGGCAGAGGGGCTTACCAGTGATGGCGAGGTCGCGGATCAACTCATCAGCATTGGGTGCCTTGAGCCACTCGGTGAGGTTGGCAGTTGGAAACTCCTTGCCAATGACTGGAGTAACATCAAAAGACTCAAACTTGTCAAGAGCACCAGAAAGTTGCATGGGCTTCTTGACCAACTGAGGAGCGATGGTTGATGTAGTACGAGACAAGACCTGGCGTGCATTCGCCTTCATCTGATGAAGGGTGGCAGTTGGGTAGACATCGATAGCAGAGGGAGCCATGATGAAGGTGTGTTTGAAGTTTAATAGAGTAGTGTGTGGTGTTGTGGAATTGAGGTATGAAGGAAGTGTTGGATGGAGGAAGCTGTTGTGTCGGGAAGTTGTTGTGGTTGGAGAATAGAGAGGGACTTTATAGAAAACAGGGTGGGGTAGCGGCTCATCGGCTCAGCGGTATTGCGACTTTTAGAGTTTGAACAAACACAAGTTTGAACAACTTTGGGTGTGGTTCTTTGGTGAATGTGGCGCGGAGATCACTTCTGAGGGGACGTGATTGGCAACCAGGAACAAGTGTCGGAGACAGTTCCAGCCCTATGGCAATTGCAGCCGCCAGGAAAGGAAGGTTCAGACGTGGGGTAAACCCGGAGGGTAGAGCGGAAAGCTTGTGATCTCTTCTAGTTGGATAGCCATCGCCGATCAAATGTCTGCCGCTCTGACTATGCCAATCACGTCAGCGACATCCAATAAACAAGATAGGAGGCATGGATAACACATACATGGCTTACAAACCGTGGAAGCAATGCAATGGTATGGCGTGACTGATGATGTCCCAAGAACCCGGACGCCAGTAGCGCTACATTGGTTGCATATTGAGTTACAGGGGCTAGTATAAACGTGTGGAGGTTTGAGCTAGTTCTTCACAATATTATCGAATCCTGGGTTTCGGCATGGGAAAGGAGCACAGCATGCATACGCCTTTCGGCCACATCGGATTGCCCCGCTGGTTTTTTCGGCCCACTGCGTTTTTTTTTTTTTTTTGGATTTGAAATCTTCATACGCCAGTGAATCTCTGAAGCAAGATGTATGGAACAGTAGACTTCCGTTATTGGCTCAAGCTTGATGCTAGTGCACCATGATATGCCTTCATGGCTGCACAAGGCACTTCCAAATTCAATCGTGTGATAGCAATTGCGGGGAGAATTGTTTCAGAACCAACGTCGTAGACTTAAAGTTTAGGCACTTTGATGCAGACTATGGCACCTGCCTAAGTGCCAACATTGATCTTCCAAGACAGTCCAGCTGCCATGCCGGCACATTCAAACTTGGAACGACGCACTTCGCAGCTGGGTCGGGTCCGAGTTGGAAAGAAGGAGGCAAGGTAAACAAGCATAAATGAATGACAACCTGCAGAATGATGAAAGTTTTCCCAAGTAGAGCAGTCTTGCTATGAGGCTTTGACGGCTTGCGCTGCCAACAGATCTCTGCTCGGAGAAAAGGATTGACCAAAGGGGACAAGCAAGAAACCATCAAAAGCCATGACTATCTGTCGCGCCAAGAAAGAAGGCTAGTTTACGGATGATCTGACTTATGTGGATGTATGAATCCACAAACTTTTAACCAATCAAAAGCCCGGCATCGGTGACAGAAACAGAATCAATCGTCAAAATACACCGCTCATTCTTTATATAGACCCTTGGCTGAGTCGCAACCCATGGTAGCGCAAAAGATGAACAAACACAAGATACACGAAGTTTTTGGGTGGAAGTCATTATTGAGGCATAGATCTCGATCTCCCAAACAAACTTCAAAAATTCCGAAGGAACAATCTGGACGGGGATTAATGAGGGGGGTTTGACATCAATCACATCACCGCTACTTGCTAAATCGCGTACGTCAAATTTCCCAGTAGCATCACCGCCGGAGAAGGGTTTGGTGCATGGCTGGGCGCTGAAAAGAGCAACGGGCCAGCGCAGCTGTGCGTAATGGAGACGCTAGAACAGGAACTTGCACAAGGATACATTTGAATCTGATCAGTATTGCTGCCTGCGATCATTCTGGCGCAGGGCATTGCTCGTAAAAGGTAGCGGATGGTGATGATGGCGGGATTCATGTTGTAGTCCCGGGTTATGGGAATCGTTGCATCGATAGCCGCACGGCACGTCGTTGTGCCTGTCGGCGGAGTTAAGATGGCGATATAAATGGGGATGGGCGATGGTGACGACGGCCTTGGATTGGAGAAGTCGTGGTGGGCGGCGAGGAGTCGTCGCATCGGACACGATACATGTCGTTGTGTTCGATGAGACGGAAGCGAGGCAGAGGCGAAGATGGAGAAAGGGGAGAAGAGCTTGGGCCCTTTTGGAGCTTGGACCACCGTGATCCCTGCGCATCTCGGATTGTCAGCCACACTTGCATCCTTGGCTGCAGTGGCGGCGACGAGCACTGCAACCTCACTTCAACCTCCGACATCACCATCCTGACCCGCAACATGCGTAGCATTGCGCTATACCTCCCTCACCGACCGACCAGTTGCTAGTCGCTTCTTCTGCGGCTCTACTATGAGGATACCTTCTTCGTAACGGAAATGGCGTTAAGTTCGGTAAGCTGCACGCCAGAGTAGAGCACGTTCGGTGCCTGCATATTCCCATTTCCCATTTCCCGTATGCTCCTGTTTGCGCCATTGCTAACGGCAAACCGGCATAGTGGAAAACCTTCGACTTCTTCGAGGTGAGCCAGGTGCCGGCCCCGGACGACGAGAGCAAATCCTTCTTCGAAAACAACGAGATTAGCTGTGTATGTTCAGGCTCCGAGAATCTCTTCCTCGGAAGCTACGATGGCACTGTTCGAATTGTGTCCCCCGCATTCAAGATCTTGCGAACATTCCAGGCATACGATGTTGGTTCTATTACGCACATGAAGCAGGTCGAAGGGACTTCGTTACTGGTTACAATATCGGTACTTACCACCGAGCTTCTATCTTTGGCTAGCTTCTGATACTATGTAGGAAGACCTACCTAATGAGCCGGTCTTGAAAGTATGGGCGTTGGATAAGCCTGTGAAGAAAACGGGTCTGCCTACCTGCCAGTCGACTCTGAGCATACACAATGGTCGAAAACCTTTCCCGGTACGCGCTCGTCTACCTGTGCAGATGGTGTCAGATTTAGGCAACTCTTGCTAACATTTCTCGTCAGATCTCTGCTTTTGCAGCCCTAGATGACTTGTCACAATTAGCTGTAGCATTTGCAAATGGTTCCGTCACCGTCGTAAGAGGAGATTTGGTCCACGATAGAGGGGCAAAGCAGCGGACCGTGCATGAATCAGAAGACCCAGTAACCGGTGTTGAGCTGCGTGAAGAATCGGCTTTGACGACTTTGTATATCGCAACTACAGCGCGAATTTTGAGACTCGTGATATCAGGCAAAGGAGCGGGACAGGCCGCAAAAAATGTGGAAGAAACAGGTTGTGCAGTAGGATGTATGACAGTGGATAAACGTAATGGCGATATTGTTGTGGTACGGGACGATGCCATATATTATTATGGCGTTGACGGACGTGGGCCTTGCTATGGATATGATGGCCCCAAGAGTTTGGTGGCAATATATGAAGATTATGTTGCTCTTGTTTCGCCGCCAGCAACTCCCGCAACAAAACCAAGTGGCCTTCGCCGGTTTGGTGGCTCCCAAGCTGATGAAATATTCAACACTTCTACCTTTACCTTGTTAGATACGGACTTGAAGTTTGTCGCACACTCAGAATATCTAGTCTCTCAGGTCAAGACTTTGTTCATGATCTGGGGTGACCTCTTCACTCTCAGCCAAGATGGAAAGGTACGGGGTTTAATTGTTTCCTCTGATTGGATCAGGCCATGTATTAACGTGTATTACAGATCTTTCGTTATCACGAGAAAACTTTGCAACAGAGACTTGAGATACTTTATCAAAGGAATCTGTACGTATATGCGATCAATCTCGCGCAGAAGTCTCGCATGGACGCAGCTCAGCAGAATGTAATATTCCGCAAGTACGGAGACAACCTGTATCAGAAGGGAGACTACGATGGCGCTATGCAACAGTATCTCAAGGCTATCGACAATACGGAACCTTCTCAGGTCATCCGCAAGGTATGGAATGCTCTCTAATCTTATAGAAGGAAAACCCTGTGCTAATTCAATAGTTTCTCGACACCCAACGAATTCACAACTTGATCGAATACCTCGAGGAATTACATCAGCATGAAAAGGCCACTGCGGATCACACCACTCTGCTTCTGAATTGCTACGCTAAACTCAAAGATATCGACAAACTCGAAAAATTCATCAAATCTCCGGGCGACCTTAAATTTGACTTGGACACTGCAATTTCCATGTGTAGGCAAGGTGGCTACTACGAACAAGCAGCATATCTTGCAACAAAGCATGGCGAGCACGAGCTCGTAGTGGATATCTTGATCGAAGATTCCAAAAACTATGCCGACGCTCTTCGATATATCTGGCGGCTGGATCCTGAAGCTGTAAGTAAACTCTCAAAGTTTGTCCTTCTCTACTAATTCGAATAGATGTATGTCAATCTGATGAAATATGCCAGAGTTTTGCTAGAACATCGTCCTTCGGAAGCAACTATGCTATTCGTTGAGTATTTCACGGGCAAATTTATACCCAAGACGGACGTCGTTGTGGTGCCGGAAGAGGTCCAAGCGTCCAGCGGGTATGCGGCTGGAGCCGTCAATGCGGTTCAAAATTTGAAGGACCTACTTCCGTTGCCTTACATGAGCACAGCTGCTATCGCATCTCCACCTACGCAAGGAAACATTGTGCCGACTATTGGTGATAATCAAGTCGTCGAAGATATTGCCCAATTATCTATTCCCACGTACACCCCCCCACAGCCGAGGATTGCATTCTCTTCATTTGTGGACCATCCAGATGAATTCATTGTTTTCTTGGAGGCGTGCCTAGAAGAGAAGGATCTCCGGGAGCGCGCAAAAATTGATCTTTATACAACTCTTTTTGAAATGTACCTTCATAAATCAAATGAGAAAAAGGGCGAAGACCGAGACGAATGGGAAGCCAAGGCTAAAAAGCTCATCGAGGGGAAAGATATCCCGATCGATACTTCAAACGTTCTCCTACTTTCTCATCTATCTAACTTCCGCGATGGGACAACTCTTGTTCGCGAGCAAGCCGGCCTTCGATTCGATATCTTTCGCTCCTACACCTCCGCCAGGGACACTCGAGGCGCTATCAAAGCCCTGCGAAAATACGGCCCTGAAGAACCAGAGTTATACCCGGCTGCTCTGGCTTACTTTACATCTGACCCGAAGATTCTCCAAGAAGCTGGTGACGAACTCGATGCAGTTCTCAAAAAGATTGACGATGACGGTCTCATGGCTCCTTTGCAAGTTATCCAAACCTTGTCCACCAATGCAGTTGCAACAATGGGAATGATCAAAACCTACCTTCAGCAAACCATTGAACGTGAGCGTAAAGAGATCAACACAAATCGCCGCCTTATCACTTCATATCGCACCGAAACCGTCGAGAAACGTCAAGAAATTACAGACCTCACCACGAAACCGCAAACCATTAAAAACACTCGCTGTTCTTTATGTTCATCGCAACTGTACCTTCCAGCTGTGCATTTCATGTGCAAGCATAGCTTCCACCAAACATGTATCAACGTGCAAGTTGCCGAGGACGGCAGCGTAGAAGGCGATTGTACAGTTTGTAGGAAGGATAATGATACCATTCGGGCGTTTGTGAGGAGCCAGGACGAGACGGCTGATAAGCATGAGATGTTTTTGGATGCGATATCCAGGAGTGGTGATCGTTTTGGAACTGTCAGCGAGTTCTTTGGAAGGGGTGTCATGCAGGTTGCTCCCACTATCGATTAGAATTTCAAAATTACATCAAGTGAATACCCATTCTCCTTTCCGCATAGTTCACTGCACTTTGCACTTTGTCCATTCCCTCTCCGTCATTTCCATCACCCTTGTTTAGCATTCGAAGCATGGTTTTTTTCATCCTCGGGGAATTTTTTTCGGTATGGCGTCCCACTTTTTTCGCAAAAGGGGGGCCGTAAGCGTTGCCATTTCCCGCGTTCCCGGTCCGCCATCCATGCATTTCCCGCATCTCGCATTCCCGTTGCCGAAGCTGCACGAAGGATGGAAAACGGTTCGTTGGCAACCCCACATTGCTCGCATCGCAGTCGGTGAGATCTTTGTATGCACGATGAGCCGTGCGTGTTCTTTGAGCGCGAGGGTGTGGAGTTTGTCTTTCCCATCTGCTGGGGTGCCGAACACCCCACTTCCATACATCCGTCTCTCCTTCCTTCTAGAACGATGACGAAAGTGGCACGGAAAATGCGAGGTGCAACAAAATACCATTCTGGATTTGAGACTGGAGGGGGTGGGGAGAGTGGAGTGGGAACCGGGTGTGTGGTGTAGGGGCCGGATTTCGTGGTGGTTGGGGAGAGGAAGGACTTGTGGAGAGAATAGTCGATGAAGATTTGTTTGTTAGCTCTGACGGGAAGGCGCGAGGTTCTTCGGGCTTGACTCGTTTACATCTGGGGATTGGGTTTGCTTTGAGGATATATTTCCGTGTTTTTGCTCTTGTAGATTATTCTTGATTCTCTCCATAAGAAGAGAGGAGCTTCCAAATCGTTTCCGAATAGCCTCAGTATACTTTTCAATGTCAAAGCAAGCCCTCTTGTCTTTCAAGAAGTTACCTGAATCTCTTATCTTTCGGGGCCTGAGACAGAAACTATGCGCCAAACACTGTTACTCTAGTGTAGTTATGGCACACTGAAAAATGGTCGGCGTTCGTGTAGGAGCGCTTCACAAATTATTTCAGAACCTGGCAATCGAATAAAAATGTGTGTTGATTTTGATGTTTGGTTGTTGAGAAGTGTTGAAGTGTCTAAGGGGTTTCTGTGGTCCACGCCATTTGGTTCAAAGGCTATCAAAGCACCACCTCTCTCCCATTTGACCCTCGTCGTGTCAAACCCATAAGAGAAAATGGTAATGTGAATGAGAGCCTTCTCCCGTTTTCAAGTCCTCTCCCATTTTGATTCTTATTGCGCTAGGCCTATCAGAGAGGATCGAGATAGCGAAAAATGGGGACACAAGGGTAGCGCTCTGAACGAGTGAATGCGGGCTTCGAGGTCTTTCTCATAACTGAAAGGAGAATTATAGTACGTCACTCAAGAAGCATTATCGATGGGCTAGAATTGTATTTATTGCTCGCTAGTCCGACTTCAAGCCAATCACGCTATGTAATGAAAGCCCAAGTTAAGAAATGTTGCTCCCTGGAACTGGCGACGATGCCTCTCCCTGCTCACCCGGCTCAAAATTATCCAACTCCCAAATACACCACCCCGAAGACTCGTCAAAGTCTCGATCAAGAAGCCCCTCCTCCTGATGAATCTCTTTTCCTTTATTCATAACCCCTGACATCAGATTGTTCAGATTTTTCAGGAACCCTAACTTGGTCTTTTTACAAAACGCCCACACACGGATCCCAGTATCCTTGACGAACCCTTCTTTCTCAAGCCGAGCCACCAGGACCGTGTTACTCCAATATGATTCTGCTTTGATCTTTTCGTACTGGGCAATTTTGGAATTGGCGCCGAAGCAAGTTGTCGTATCTGCAGCCAAGGTGACTTTGAATTGCAAGAGGAGTTCATACTTGCACACCTCAATGGATTCAAGCTTCTGGTCGTCAAAACGTTCTAGAATTGTGATGATATCTTGAAGTGTATTGAGGCGCTCAAAGAGCGGTAACGGTGGATATTGAATTGGCTCAATTTTGTAACGGATCTGGAGGAGAAGAGTCAGGGTTAAACCAAGTTGGCAGTTTTCGAAGGTATATTTAGCTGCAAGTTGATGAAGTTGACGCATGGGAACTGTGGAGTAATTGAGACCCTCTGCCAGCATCCCTTTGATGCAGTTCCCGATCGCCGTGATACCTTCGCTTGGGGGCGTTATATGATTCGATGGGTCTAGAAGCACCACAATTTCCTTCAGCTGGACATTCATTGGTCTTGGCATACACTTTGAGCAAACGGAGCAACTGCAATCTATCTTGGAGTGCTCCTGTAGATATTCGCAAGTTTCACCCAAGCGAAATTTGATCTCTTCATTTGGAGAAATTGCTCTCAGGGCACGAATACGTAGCTCTTGACCTTCATGAACGATCCAAGCATTTGGTTCGCATGAATGGTCGACCGAGAGGGTAAATGGATCAAAATGGCTTCCAACCGCCATCATGGTTATGAATCCTGGTGGAAGGCAATCCGTGGTTGTTTCCCATGGTCTTATGCGTGGGACATATAGTGTGCGTAAGCTTTTATCTACCTGTATTCATTTAGCTAGGTGTCCAGGCTCTACTCAGAATTTTCACTGACCAGGGAGAAAAGCGCTTTGAACGTGCCCCTCGTCGGAGTCATAATTTGGAGCCCGAGGCTATTGAATATTTTTCTATATTCAGACTCGTTCGGATTTTCAAGCAAGGATGTCTGCCCTTCAAACGGAATCGACATCGCTTTGATCGCAGCCATTTCAGTGACGGTCAATTCATTACCGTGCTGCATTACGAGTAGCCGAGCCAGAGCTAGGATGATAAGATCTGCTGAAGGAAGTGGGGGAAATTTTTTGCAAAGTCTTGCAAGTGTTTTGCATTCGAATTGATGGTAAGATTTCCATGCCGCCTGTTCGCACTCCTTGGGATTCTAAAGTCAGCAGCTGGATCACTCATTCCAATTCGCCTCTCGCTTTTCACCGGGTACCGGTAGACTTGGAGGATTACACACCTGATCACAATAGTAGTATGTTTCGCATCGTTCGCAGGCTTTAAACGTGGTTTCGATATAAAACGAATTTGTGAAACGGTCTATCCTTTTTCCTCGTGATGTAAGCCAGCAGTAATCGCAAGTTACTGAGCGGTCGGCCGGCTGAGATGAAGTTAGTAAGCGCTCAAAACCAACTTTTATGTCTTTCACTCGATGCTTACTATTTGAACTAAAGGTTGCGGAATACGACAGATCAAATCCCCTAGCCTGATGCTCGTAGAGGTGAAAAGGCCGTTGACATCAGGCTTGATCTTTGAGGGTTTGATTTGCAGGCGTACTCGAGGCCCTGGGTAAACGCCTGCCGGAAGGTCCTGTTCAATTGATGAAGTGGGATTAGGTGTATATGCGCTTGAATTGCTAGGAGTATCCCGACCGTGGCGCTGCATTGATAATGAAGAATCAGGTGTAAGTGTGTTTGAGCAGCTTGGAGTGTCCCATACTTGTTGTTGGGTTAATAATGAGTTATCAGGTGTAATTGGGTCTGAACCACTTGGAGCGTCCCATTCTTGAGATTGCGATGGGGGAGCCTCGAAGAATTGCCTTAGCACCCTTCTTCCGTTCGGATCATCCATTTTCTAGGTCGCGACGTATACCCGGGTATGTTCCAAAAAGATGTTGATGTTGTTTTTGGTTGACATTCGTCTTGAGGTTTCGATTGCAAGTCATGTCAGTGCGTCGTGGGAGTGGGAGGGAAGGAACGACTCTGCTCAGCGCGCCTGCAACATCGAGCACCACCCCTTACCCATTTTTCAAGGTCGTTGTGCCAGATAACCACAGACGGTTTTTCCCTGTTTCGAGGTCTCTCTCACTTGTGCCAGACCTTTAAGAGAGTGTAGAGACAGAAAAGGGGGGAGAAGTGGTGCACGTGATGTGCACTGTGCACACTCCCGAGGTCAACCTTCACATCTTGACACAATTAGTAAGTCTCAATCGATAACGTTCTCAAAAATAAGAAAGAATAAATTTAACGACTGGAACATGTCGAGTGCCGAGAGCTGACTGCCGTCCACAGCCGAGTTGAGACCATCTCTACCATTGACTACCAAGAGCTGCGCGCATAACACCATGTTTCTGCTTGCCCGCCAGCCTGAATTACTTCTGGGTCGGCAGATTAGGTAGGAGAAGCTTCTAAATGTGAGTACCGAAGCCCGTTCTCCAACGAAGTGGAAGCCTTTGACGTGTGGTTTCAAGGTGAATCGAGTATCTCAAGGCTCCGTGTTCCAACTTCCACGGACCACCAACGTCCATCCCAACCCTTTGTTTTCATAACCACGCTGTAGCCTACTTTGAAGCGGGCACCAAGTTGACCGAATTGGATTCACGGCGGATGGGGAAGAAGGGAAATGGCCGGGATGCGAGCTACCGCCTTGGCCATGAGCATAAAGCCAGGGCAAGTCCCTCGTTTGCACTCTTCTCCGTTTGCACCGAACAATAACTTTCTTCCACCTCCACCTCCACCTCCACTTGCACTTCCACTTCCACTTCCACGCCAACATCAACGCCAACTCAACCTCCACCTTCAACTTCTACCGCAAACTTGACCTCCATCGGAAGTCACAAACCCGCAAACTTGGTAAGTGTTTCTATCCCGTGCACTGATCCCCCGCTCGAAATATGAAGCGCATCAGAACTAATCCAATATTCCAGTGCACATCATGTCTCACAGAAGAATCAACGACTCGACCGCAGCAGCCATCGATACGAGCAAGCTCTTTGGAGAGGGCCACTTCAAGAACGTATGGGCAGGAAAATACACGCAAGGAGGTAGAGCTGGAGAACGATGCGTCTCGAAGGAGTTCAAGACCGGTTCCGTCTTTGAGGAACACTACTTCGGAGAAGAAATGAACGTCATCAACCAGACCCAACTCATCGTCGACAAATTCAATAGCGCCGAAATTGTCAAGAATGCTAAGATTCGTCTCAACATTCCCGAGATCTGGACCTACGTGGAGTCCTCTGGAGAGAAAGCCGGTGTCAAATCACTCATTGAGCCTATGATCGAGAACTTCGAGCGCTTCAACAGCAACTCGGGTTGGACAGCTCCTGACACAAACGGCTGGAGCGATCTCATGCAAGCCCTCTCCCATTTCTCCTACCACAATTACGGTTCCAAGATTTTACTTTGCGACCTACAGGGAGGAGCTTATGCCGATGGATACGTCTTGAGCGACCCTATCATCATGTCCACCACGCAAAATTGGGGCCCCGGAGACCTAGGACCAAAAGGCATTCGCACATTCTTTGAACATCACCGCTGTGGTAAGTTCTGCAACAAGCGCTGGGCCAAACCTCCGGTTTCCCAGGACAAATCACTCTTCCCGAAGCAAGAGGGCACGACTATGACGATGAACAGAACCTTGCCGATCAGACAGACCAGAAATCCCATGACGCAAATGAATAGAGTCAAGGAGGAGGACGAAAACTGATATTCTGGGCTCTTTACAATTTTGATCGTCGCAATAATTTTCCGCAATGATTTTTTCGCACACGCAAGGCATCTTTCCATTTACTTTCGAGGAAAGAATGCTATTTATCTTCCATAATTAGGTTGCCTAAGACAACCTGACGAAGACGAATGACCATGAGGGCTATGGATTGGAGGATCTGCAAGTTCAGTTGCATCCGACGATGGGATTTTTGCAATGACTCGTCAAGGCAAGACTTCTACTAATGCCAATCTCCACACAAAAATAATATTCTTTTACTAAAATTTCGGTTTCAGTGACTGTTTCCTTTCCCCACTTGTCGCTTTGCCCTTTTCTGCCGTGCGGTAGGTGAGTTTCGTGTTTTCATTGACAATGCACTTCTTCAGCCAATTTGCGTACGAACTCAAGCTGCAAAATCAATTCAGCCAGCACGCTATAATTGTTCCGATAAACATAACTACATTCATGCGAGCATATGTGCCAACAACAAATTCCCACCACACTTCCATTCATCCAACCATTCATCCATCTCAAGTTCTCAACCCACCCCAACTTCTATTGTAGACTCCCTTCCCAATCCCCACTAGCAGACTCTCCCACGTCCTCTCGCCGTAAAATATGTACCGTATATCAAGATCGTAGAACATAATAGGGTGGCATAAAAGTTATCTTCGTCTGAAGAAGGAAAAGAAACTGCGAGCTCGTATATATACAGGGGGATAATCACGTGTGTAAGCCACGTGATCCTCCTCGAGCTTCGCTCCCTACGATCCTCCATTGGAGATCGTAGCCAATTTCTACCCACATAAATCAGTAGGACTTCTCCGTTACACCGTATCAATTAGAATACAAGGCCCTTTTCTCTCGTTTTGATCTTCATTCTCTATGAGATAGAGGTCGAAATAAAGGAGGCCCTGAAAACGGGAGATCCTCTCCCATTTCAGCCTCAATTCTCTGTAATAACAGGAAACGGGCGAGAAGGGGGGGAGGGGGGTCCGTGTATTCCAATTGCTACAATATACAAGCAGATATCGGCGAAGTATCCGGATTTCTAACATCAACCCATCCCGCAATTCTAGCCACGACCAAGAATCTATCAAATAATTCAATGGAACATCATTAGAGGCACTCTGTACTAACATCGAGCAGAGAGATTTTTCATGTTGAAGGTCGTGGTATTGAATTTTGTTTGGGGAGGAAAGGGAAAATAGGTTTGTAGGTGTAGCTGCGATTCACGGTGGCGCTGGTGGCGTATCCTGTTATGAATCTTCCACGCAACCGGACGAAAAGAATTACAAAAAGAAACACCTCTACCTCCTCCCTCCTCCCTACCCTCCCCGCCGGTCTCCCCCCCCCCTCCCCCCACCACCACCATCCAAAAACTCCCAATCTCCCCCTTTCCCTCCCTTTCCTCTTCTACACCTTTCATCTTACCTACCTCGTTATCAACATGCCAACACTTTTTGAACCTACGATAGATCAATTTTTGATTTATGAAGGGGCCTGCTAGCGCTTTATTAGGACTCGAGTATAGGTTGTGATAGGGAGGTGTAGTTGAATAGATAGGTCGTTGGAGTTAGAAGACCAAGAGAGGGGGAATAGAGGAATGGAAGCCTAAAGAGTTGAGATATGAATTAAACAGTTACACTAGAGCGAGGAGCGTCTTATTCTCCCCCCAAATCGATAGGCGGAAAGGGAGTAGAAGAGCGAGTTCATGGTCGTGGACAAGGAATGAGCGCCCATAGATTCTTTGGCTGTAGTGTAAGCGCAAGCACGTCTCAAAGCCTAGTGATATTATATTGAAAAGGGATATTGTAATGTACAAGTGAAACACATCGGCCGCATTACGAGCTTCGATACAAGGAAGTAATCAATCCCAAGACACTTGAGCCTTGACTGTAAGCGAGGGCTGAAGTGGAAAAGTTAACACGAGAAGACACGGTACGATTAGAACAGCGTGTATGACAGGTACAAGATCATACCAATGAGAAACTCGGTAGCGAGAGTCCAATAAGAAGGCTGTCTACGTTCGCTTGTAAGAAGTGCTTAGTCTCACGTACGTTTGCTCTAAGATATGAATTTACTAGCAGAACCGAGTACAAATCATGACATAAAATTGAGGGTCGAAACTCGTAAAATGTAGCTTGATGATCTTATCGATGATATCAGTTTAGTACGTACTGTACTTATAAGTATCATTATTCTACGAAGATGACAACAATAAAGTCGGCCGACAAATACATTTTGACGGGGCATTTTTGTACACAGGCGGAAGGAATACGATTTGCTATTTCTAGTGATCAATCTTGAGTGAAAAGTCCACGTGTGAGACTCCTTGATGTATGGAGCTTGTCGAAATAATATCGATATCTGTACGCACACGGCGTTAGCCACGCAAAATTGAGATAATTTCCCCCACTCACCATTATTGATATACGTTTCCACGTTTTCATGCGTAAGGCCTCCACTGCACTCTAGTAGAAACTCCCGCTTGCCTGCCCATCTCTGTTTGATACTCTGCGCCGCAATTTTCAATCCTTCACCGTCGAAATTGTCCAGCATAATAATATCAGCACCAGCGGCTATGGCTTCATCAGCTGCAGTCTCGTTGTCAACCTCAACTTCCACTTTCAAGGCGAATCCTCCTACGATTTTCGCAGCCTTTACAGCTTCGGTAATGCTTCCTCTGGCCCAGATGTGGTTGTCCTTCAACATGATCATACTGGATAGATCGTGCCGGTGGCCGTCCACTCCTCCCACCAGCATACCGTATTTCTCTACCAACCTGAAGCCTGGTGTTGTCTTTCGCGTGCCTGCTAGTATGCCCTTGTACCCCGCCTTCCTCACCAATTCCTCCATCGTTCTCGATTTTGTTGCAACGCCAGAGCACCGGCTCAATGTATTCAAGGCGACTCTTTCTCCCAGCAAGATCTTCCGCACTGGACCTGTAACCGTTGCAACCGCAATCTTTCCCTTTGCACCCGGATCTACCACGTTGCCTTCCTTGAGGTGCCATTCTACCGTACATCCGGCCTGGGCAAAGACTTCGTCGAAGAACGGTACGCCTGCGAGTATACCTCTTGATTTCCCAAAGAGGGTTGCCGTTCTCTGGCTATCGCCTACTACAAACCCGCCATAATCAAATGAGGGAGTATCTTCTGCGAACCAAGCCGTAATCTGGGATTTCCAGTGAACCGGAAGGAGGTCCGCGGGGTTGCCATGCAACATTGCCATAACGAATCCGGATTTGTGATGAAGCTGGAGCTTAAGCTTGAGTTTGGATGCCTCGGCAGGATATTCGTATCTCAATCGGGTAATTGGGAGCGGTCGGTTCCCTTTTCAGTCGAATAGAGGGAGAAAACAAGGGACGACCTGATGCATGGAGTCATGATGCTCGCATTACGGAATTTTGGCGGGGTTGTCAGATGGAAGTTTGCAAGCTCGGCTCGGCAAGCTCGTGTGCAGCCGAACACCGAGCACTGACCACTTGGCGGCCCATGCAATGTTGTCGTCGGCCGTCGAGCCCCCCCTAAAAATAGCACTGCGGTTAGGAAGATCGCTAAGTGGTCAAATACCGGAGTTTATTTTCACCTCCTCCTTCAGCCCTTCAAGGCCTCTCCGAATCCTTTCCGCCAGGTCGGGTCGGCCATTGAAGTCATCGGGACCTCACCGACAAGACTTCAGCCACCTACGCTATGTCGCCGTAAGATCAATCTACGCGAAGCAAGTGCTCAGCAGATGTTGACATTTTCTTGTGTTGTTTCTAGAGCTTGAGTTTTTTGCATTTTTTTTACGATGTCTTGTTTGTCTTGTTCAGTGTTTTTCCCTTCAGTGTTTTCCCTATGTCAACTTCTTACTGCATTCGGTACACTTGAAGTTCAATGATTCCCTTTCGGTAGGTCCGTGTATGCAAGTCTTGCCGGTTGGTTAAAGGTTTGGGTTTGGTTGTTGGTACGAGTAAAGCCGTTGGCATACTCGCTGCTAGGCAACTCATTTCATTTGGAGGTATGCATTTTGCTATCTCCCAGACCCAGCTCTGCGGATAGCCTAGTATCGGAGGCTTTTTGATGCTCGAGGTACCTTGCAGAATGCTTAATTCCACCCTTGCTATTGCATCCTTCGTGTGGTTTTTACAAAATTGGAGGACCTCGTTCCTCAGCAAGAGGGCAGGATAAGCTTTGACAACACATACAGCGGTGTTAGCTGATGCCTATGATCGAGATGTATGCCCAAACGAGCTACCTTTCTGTCATACCGTTTTTTGCCGAGCGGCGTCTATGCTGACAGCTGGACACCCCTCCAATTGAAAGCGCGAAAGAATAGCCGCGCTTACTTTGGAATCCCAAAGACTCTTTCCAACAATTTCCGACAGTCAGCCATTCACTAGTATAAGCTATGCTCAGCACATGGCATGCTCCGCCTCAGCCCTGCGGGCAAGCAACCATGTGCCAACTGGACCTCGCATTATCTCTAAATCCTTCGAGAAGTGATGGTATTGGAGTGTTTACAGCTGTACTACACCGCCACACAAGAACTGTCACGGATCATCCGTTTCCCGCCCTCAACGCCTCACCGTGTTGTTGAAATTGCTCGGAATTTGATATGTTGGCTTATGGAAAAATTGTATATAGACTATCCAACTTCCCACCAAGCTCAATGTTTTCTCTCCACCTCCTCACCACCTCAGCTTACCAGCTTCCTTTTTTCTTAAGTCTTTTTCCTTAAGTCTTTTTCTTTGACACAATCACTTCTGTTCTTTCTCGGAACTTCAGCAACTACTTGAATCTTTTCTATTCTTCCGAGTCTTAATAATCGACCAGTCACCATGAAGTTCTCCACCGTTTCCGGGCTTATTGGCCTTCTCAGTGTTGCTGCTGCCACATACACAACCGACATCGACGTTCAGGTTGTTTGTACCGACGCTCCAACTGTGACTCAATATGTCACTGTTACCGCTGGAGGTGCCGGGGGCAACACCGGGGCCCAATCCACATACACAAAACCCCCTCCATATGTTGCAACTAGTGGTAGCCAAGTTACATCAGTCGACTACTACTCAGATGTGACTTCTGTTTTTGTCTACCCAACTGGCTCTGGAACGAGTAAGGACTGTACTGTTGCCGTTTATACTGAGACTACTGTCGTTGTCATCATTGTCAACATCAGCGTAAGTCATCTAAATCTAACATTCTTAAGCTCTTGGCTAACATTATATAGTTTACTATCATCAATGGCTCTACATCCGTAGTGACCTCAACCGTAACGACAGGTACACCTCCAAGCAGCACCCCAGGTCTTCCCGGTGGAAGCATGACATACACCGCCAGCTCTGGAATGTCAACCACCAGCTCTTCCTCTGCCAGCGAAATCACAACCTCCGCCAGCGTCGTCACCATCCCGACCAGCAGTGGAGGCGTCCAAGTCACCACCACTTCCCTCGGCTTCAAGGCAACCCACACCGTCACTGTCGGTGCCAACGGCAAGCTCGCCTACAACCAATCCTCGATCCTCGCCAACATCGGCGACACCGTGCACTTTGAATTCCACGCCAAGAACCACACAGTCACGCAATCCTCCTTCCAAACCCCCTGCGAGTCCCTCGACGGCGGATTCAAGACCGGCTTCGTCCCCAACCCCAACGACACTGTCGCTATGCAATTCGATCGTGACTTTACCGTGAACACCACCGCCCCGCTCTGGTTCTACTGCGGTCAGAAACTCCCAATTCCTCACTGCGAGCAAGGAATGGTTTTCGCTATTAACCCTGGTACCAAATTCCCTGCTTTCCTCAGCATGGCGACTGCTTCCAGCACTGTTAGCTCTGCCACCGTTGCATCGACTGGGAGTCCTGCCAAGGCTACTACTACGGGTTCTTACCATGCGCCAGCTTTGAAGGCGAGGAAATTCGCTGCATAAGCGTGGAAGAGTGTTGTTGACGGACAAAATGGGGAGGCTGACAATTGATTATGACTTGGATTAGATTGATTTGGAATTGGAGTTTTTGGCTTTTGGTCTCTTTTGTGGGAGACATTTATTCTACTTGCGATGGGCACTACACTTGTAATAGTCTGTTAATACTCTTAGACCTGGAATGAAATTTCATTCTGGATCGCAATACTTGTTCCGCCCCTTTGCTGTGATCCATTCTCCTTATCTCAGTAAACTCAGACGCTCTTATGGTTAGGGGGTGGTGTTGTGATGTGCCCCCCCCCCAACCGACCAATCACAACACCACCCCCTAACCATAAGAGCACCAGTGGCGGTCAAAACTCGTGACGGCGACCGATAAATTAGCCGAAAACACACCAAAATCAGTAACTTCAAAACTCTATAACAAATCAAAGCTATATTAAAAATATCAATAAATCAGAATTTAGTATCTATGAAGTAATTCCATCAGGATGGCTTATTCAGATTTTTATTCCGAAGCGTAGTTTAGGAGTTCCATTTTTTAGTCTTTCAATTTGGTGGGGAAATATTATTATGGCTCTTAGAGTATGATTTAAGAAGAAATGTATATGCTTATAGGTATGCATCGAATCGCGTTCATGATTAGCATCTATTTCCAGAATTATTAGTGTTTTGGACCTAAATTGGAGGAGTAATAAGGGCTGGAAGTTGGTTGATTTTGGTGTGTTTTCGGCTAGTTTATCGGTCCCCGTCACGAGTTTTGACCGCCACTGGTGAGAGCGTCTGAGAACTTTTGGTTCCAAAACACCCGAAATGCGGTTATCTCAGCCTACGCCGAATACCAGAATAGATTAATAAGGCTAGAATCTCTCATGCAATACTAATAACAATGTAAATTTTTTCTATTATACTTTAAAGGGCTATGGATTATATAAAATTAACAGTTTATTTCTATCTATTTTATTCGATTTTATATTAAGAGATGATTAAAGATCAAATTCCAAAATCTAAGGAGTTTAAATTTTTGATACCCTCTTTTGTATCAACGATATCTTAGCACGATAGCACGCGAGAATAATTCTGAATATATTAATCGATAGACCGGAAGCCAAGCTATTTACAAATAAAAAATTACTTTTAAAAGGTTTACTTTATATTATTATTTTAAGTAGATGCAGAGTATAGTTTTTCGGCAGTTTTATAACCCTATTTTCTAGGGTCAAAACCACTATTTCCTCTTATATAACTATTTAATAACCATAATACCTATTAATATAATTATTTTTATAAATAGTTTATAAACCTCTATTCTACCTTTAGGTGAAATTTTAGGATTACGCTATAGTGCGTTATTATTCTAATATATGGATTCTTATAAAATCTTTTTTTATATTAAAAATCGCGTTTCAAACGGTATATACTTTACGCGGCGGCAATAACTTTTTATATTTATCGTAGGAAATACATTATACATATATTCTAATTCAATTAATTCGATATCGGACTATTTATAATTTAAATAATCTCGATTATATAATTATTACGTATTAAGATATATCGCTTTATTTTAATTATTGACCCCTCAAAATACCGTATTTAGGCATTTTCGCGACTAAACTTCCTTAGATCCTTCAAAAGAGAGGCGTGTATTAGGGGGGTTATAATTGGTCGGTTAGGTGGGATGGGGTGGTAGTCCAAGCTCAACCACCCCCAACACACGAAAGCCTCTCTTTAAAGAAGGGTCTGAATACTAAGATAACCATTCTCCCATCTAAGTTATATTGTTGGGATTTTTAACTTGTGGAGCGAGTGGAAATAGCGCTGTCAATGCGACACGTTAGATAGGACAATCGCTTTGGCTCTATCTTTCAAATTCATATCTCCAATGATTCAAGGCTGCGGACGGCAAACAAAACATTCCAACTAACCAACCAACCAACCAACCAACACATCACCCCAAACCTTAACCCTCTCCAACGAATCAACAATCAATAAATACGTACTTCCATAATGGCTCGTGTAACGTGTTGGAACAAAAAATCCCAAAGATAACCACCACCTTGCCATGCAACACATATCTGCCAAGCCTCAAGTGACTCTCCCGATTACTGTACATACAAGAGCTTTCACCTTCCAAGCCTGGCAAATTGACACATGCTTTTCGGAACGGAAATAGGAAGGTTAGTTATCTACCTGATTGATATCGTGTCTTGGGAGTGAATGCGTTGGAATTTTAGTTTCGTTGGGGGAGGGTTCTCGCTTAGTAAGGGGGCGGTCAGAGAGATGCTTTTTTGTTAACACTTAAGCATTATGTTTTATTTAAGAGGGATGTGACTTTGTGATGGTGTTTGTGGGAGGGATATCCTTGTTGGGTTTATAATAAATGTGCACCATATCATATATATTTCCACGACAATTTATTAGCATATACGAGACGACGAAAGGTTCTGCGCTAACCTCATATAAGAACCTTTTGCGCAACGATAATGCGATCCAACGAATCATATCCTTTAATATTCATAGCGAATATCCCTTTTCATTTTCCAATCGTCGCGATTTTCGCGAAATACGAATCGCCGGGAAAACGGGTGGTTAGCGCAGGGTAACCTAGTTGTGGGAAAGTCTCCGAGGATAATACTTTACGAGAGCTTTTCTCTTTTGGATTTGAAGAGAATACATTACTAGGCGATAACAACTCCAACATCCACACCAACTAAATCCCAAATCCACTATCACTCACAGAACCCCCTTTAAGGAACAATAACCTCCCCCGGCGTAATCCCACTCCAATCCAGATCCACACCACGTTGGATATGCGGCAACGGACCAGCTGGGGTAATTTGCGTGGGATTAATCTGCGTCATGCATTTGAAATACTATCGATAATTAGCCGCGCCTCCCTCACGCTCAGATTCATAAAGTAAAGAAGAAAAGCAGAAACTACATACCCCATCTTTAACATGCTCAAAATCCGTCGTCTCCCTAAACCCATAGACATTCCAATACAAATTCTTCATGTACTCATGCAGCAACGGATAATCGTGACGGATGGTAGCCAGGTTGCATTTGAAGATCTGGTAATACGCAATGTCGAAGCGGATGAGTGTGGGATATAACCGCAAATCCAACTCACACAACTGTTTCCCCAGTAAATACGGTCCCTCCTTCTCCTTCAACATCTTTTCTAGTTTGTTAAAACCGTGAAAGACGAGGCTGATATGAGCGTCGTAGCCTGCTTGATCTGGCGCGAAGCCTGCTTTGTAAACGCCCACATTCATTTCCTCCTGTAACCAGGGACCGATATCATCGATTTCCTTCCGCAAACCCTCAGGATAAAAATCAACCCTCTTATACTCCTCCGGTAAAATAGAATTAAACCCGCTATTTAAATTCCGCAAAAGCACCAGACTTTCATTACACACAATCCTCCCCGCCTTGCGATCCCAAAGCAACGGCACACTGAATTTCCCCTCATACCTCCCCTCCCCCTTAAACTCATTCTCAAACCCTCTCTGATAAACCTCACCCAAATACCCCGCCCCCAGAACATGATCGGGGGTGGAACCGGGATACGGGTTTTCAGCGGTGGGGAACTGGAAGCCCTTTTCGCTTCTGGGGAAGGGACGGACGATGGAGAGGGTGATGAGGGAGGTGAGGCCTTTGAGGTGACGGATGAGGTTCACGCGGTGGGCCATGGGGCAGAAGAGACCTGTTTACTTGCCTTAGCGCTGGCCCATAATGACTACAACGGTAAATACGGATGGGTCATACCGATGTATAAATGATACCGTCCCTTCTCAGGAGGGAATTCCCCATCAGGAGTAATCTCTCCGGACCATGATGTCTTTGGAGGCGTTGCGGTCATGCTTGTAGTCGATGAATTGCTTGATTTTTAGATTCAATGGTTACTCGTATTGGCGAGAACGAAAAAATGTTCGCGAGTGATCGAATCCGAAGAAATATATGGGTAGCATCGACGGTATTGTTCCGCGTGCGTTTGTAAGTACGTACGGGATGTGGGGCAGAACAAGAAGCTGACATGACGGCTCAACCCCAAAGATAACTTGAGAGGAAAAATCGCGAGGACTACAGAGTCAGGGACCATTCCTACCCGAATCACATTGAGATTGACAACGAAATAGAAAACCAAAAAGCAGTTTAAATTGGTATTTATACTTTTTCATCTATATCATGTCTCATCTCATCTCAAGCTAAAACTGCATCACTCCTCAGCTATCTACAGAACCAAGCGCCGCTCCCTTTCAAGGAAGGAATTCAAACAAACTTGCTGTCCTTGCTAACATATAGATCAACATACTCGTCAACAGCCATTGCTTCCAATCGCTTGGAATCATTGCCGAGGTCAACCAACTCCTTTACCTTGGCCTCACTGTAATGTGGGCCAAGATGTCTCTTGTACTTGGCCAAAATTTCTGGCTTTGCCTCTTCTCTTCTCAGTCTGTGACCGAGAGGTGCCTCAACCACGATTTCTTCGTAGACAGTTCCGTCGTTCAAAGTGACAGTGAGAGCGTTAGGAATTGTTCGCAAGTTCTCATTGTGGTAGTCCTCGGTAAATTGTGGGTCCTCGACACACTTGATCTTTTGGCGGAGGGATTCAACGAGGGGAGAAGTTGCAGCTTCTCCTCCATCAGTGTAATCAGTTGCTTCAAGGCGTCCATAAACAAGCATAACTGCGGCCATGTATTGAATGCAGTGGTCACGATCAGCAAAGTTGTCCATTGGCTTGAATTGTTTGTCGATGATACGAACACATGCCTCGTGGGTGCGGCATGTGATTTCCTTGATATCAGCAGCCGACTTGCCCTCGTCAGCAAGCTTCTTGTGGATGTGCTTTGCAGCCTCAATGGCAGTTTGCGAGTGGAATTCGGCTAACAAATGTCAGAATGGTTGTGGAATTCATGTGAGAGAGAAATTACCTGGGTATGAGACCTTGAATAGAACGTTCTCCATAACGTAGCTCCCGTATGGTCTTTGGAATTCAAACTTGTTACCCTTGAACAACACATCGTAGAAACCCCAGACAGGTGCAGACAAAACAGTTGGAACACCTGGTTCACCCTTCATAACCTTCAATACCAGATTGACGGCACGTTGGCAGGCATCACCGGCAGCCCACGATTTTCTTGACATCGTGTTTGGAGTGTGGCGGTATGTTCTCAAACTCTGGCCATCAACCCAGGCTTGTGAGACAGCATCTGCTGTCTGCTTTTCCGAGAGACCTAGCATCTTGGAGACGACTGCAGCACTAGCAACCTTGACCAACACAACATGATCCAAACCAACCTTGTTGTATGAATTCAAAAGCGCCAAGCAACCTTGAATTTCGTGTGCCTTTATCATAGCCTCCAAGACTTCCTTGATGGTAATAACCTTGCCATTACCCAAGTTTCCACCTGCACGATTTGTTCTCGAGATCCAATCCGCAACAGCCAAAATAGCACCCAAGTTATCGGATGGATGACCCCACTCCGCGGCGAGCCAGCAATCATTGTAATCCAGCCATCTGATCATAGCACCAATATTGAAAGCACCGTTGACAGGATCCAGTTGAAAGTCGGTTCCGGGGACTTTAGTGCCGTTGGGCACAATAGTTCCCTCGACGATGGGACCGAGGAGTTTAGTGCATTCTTTGAAGCGTAGACCTTCGAGACCGCAGCCAAGGGTATCGAGGAAAACGAAGCGAGCAGTGTCAAACTAAGCAACTTACGCATTAGTAAAAGGTTGAGAAGGAAACGGGGTGCTAATGGAGGGGCTTGTTTACCGCTAGGTCCGAGTTCACTGGCGTATTGTGGACATAGCTTGCAATGTCTTTAATCTCAGGGTCGTATTCCCGAGCTTGAGGTGGTGGAGGAGCACCGGACTGCAGAGGAGACATGGTCGAGAATTGTTTGAATGCAGATAATTGTGTGGAGTGAGAAATTCGGGAGTGAAGTTTGGTTGAAGAAGCTCTGAGAGGGGCAGCCCGAAGAGCTGGGGAAATGGCGGGGAAGGACAATCGCAGGTTCTGGCGGGCGGCGCTGCGAACACTACGGTTGAGCGCTGACATGGCTGGGAATTGAGAAAGGCGTGGAGTGGAGATTCGATGTAGCTTGAAGACCAATTGCACGCGAAGAGTAGCACAATTGAACTTCGGAATCAGCTTTTATTTGTCTGTCGAAGCTGGTCGGCATTGCATGTTTCGAGGTCATTGGCATTGACATGAGCCTCGGCTAAACGCGGCAGCATGCCTGTCAGTTGAGGAACGCCCGATTCCGGAAATTTGTCTCCGCTCTCGGGGAATGAATCGATTCTGGGGAAAAAACTGGCGATTGCAAAAATATGTAAAGATAGAAAAGAACCCAAAGTCAGCTCTCGAGATTATTGCTGACTGAAATTTTTACATATCACAGCTTTAGGCAGCGTCGGGATCCCCTGCTTATACAGTCGTGACAGTACTCACAGGAACGTATGTTTCAGATATGTACACAAAAGTATCTTTTGAGTTGGAAAGGATGATGATCTATGGTATTCTATCTATCTCTAAGCTCCATTCTCCTGGTCCATTCTGCTCAAAGAGGCCAAAAAATTTGCACTTAGGATGCACTCTGTGGCTTTGCCTCCGTACCATGTGAGAGTAAGCGAGAATTGGCATACTGCTCATTCCAGAGAGCGCGGGATTCCTGGACATGGCTGTTAGAAAACACATGGTGCAGGGAAGAGACCAACCGTGCTCTTATTATAATCTCTTATTATACCTCAATGAGACCGACCGGAACATCCAGCAAGGAACAATTAATGGCACAATAGGCAAAAACAAATCCAGTTGGTTGAAACCACAGATCAATTTTCCGGCTGAGTAGAACCAGACGCAATGTCTTTTGGGGAACCCCATAAACAATCTTCTTGACTCTCAAATTGTGAAATGTTTTGAAATTGCGCCGTAGGTGGCGGGAAAATAAATTCTAAATGCATGTCCAGTTTCCCATGGTAGTATCCCCAAACCCCGCGCTAAATCAAATTCCCTCCAATGTATAGGCTATTCTTCCTCGCTTTCACTGCTTTCGTTGGGATCGTGGCCTTCAGTCTCCTTCAGTGCCTGCTCCAATTCTGCTTCTAGATCCAGCTCCATTTCCATTTCCATCTCTTCGTCACTCATTCCTCCAGCATTATTCGCTGGGCTAGGTAATTTCAAATGGTCTCGGTTTAGTTCGTCCTCGTATTCCTCGCCTTCCGCGTCGCTGTCTTCTTCGCTGGCATCTTCACTCTGGTGTCTTTGGAATAGAGGGGTTGATTGATAGTGCTGCTGCTGTGAGCTTGGTCCAGTTGGGTATTCTACTGTGAGGCCATCATCGGAATCGTCGTCTTCCTCCTCCGGAGTGGGCGCACGAGGTGGTGGTTTCGGTTTGGTTACCTTCTCCGCCTTCTTTCGTTTAGGAGGGTCATTTTTGATTGCTGCCGCAGGCGTACTCTTCGCGGCTTTGGCATTCTTTCGTTTGGCTGGTGGTGCAGCAGCAGGCTTTGTTTGTGGCAGATCTATTTGTGTGTACTGATCTCGCAATTCCGATTCGCCTGCCCAGGGTGCCGAGACGAGGTTCATGTCAAATGTGGAGTCGACGAGATGCAGCACAAAGTGCTTCTTCGCAGGATCAAAGATCAGAACATACTGTCCTTCGCCGGATGTTCTCGCACCACGGTAGGAGTATTTGTCGGATTTGTCTTTTAAGGAAAGATCGAAGCCAGCTGGATCTGAATCGGAAGGCTCGAGGCGCATGGAAGTTGAGCCATTGGACGAGGGATCTGGTTTGTGGTTATCTACGAAAAGAAAGGTCAGCCTTTGGAACCTAGATCTGGGTCGGATGTACGCACATCTGACTCCTGTGTATACTTCCTTGGGTGTTTTTCCAAGTAATGCGTCACTCAAGACGATGGGATATTTTCCCGCCTTGTCGATATCGACTCCCGCCATCGCCATGTTATTTCGGAATTGCAGTACGGAGGGAGGAACCGCCTGCGATTAGGGGCAACGGCGCGAATTGAAGATGAGGATGGGGAAGAGGTGGACGGCGGTTGTGGTTGTGGTGGTTTCTGTGGTTGTGGTTAGGTGAGGTGAGATGGGCTGAACAAAGAAGGGTCGTTAGTACATCAAGCAAGGCTAACGTTCCATTTGAATGGTGGGAAAGCAAAGACAAGCACAGTCAGCGCTGGACCGTGATTCAAAGTGAGGTTAGAGGGCGCTCTGACGTTTCCCCGGATTTTCGGGAGATCCCCGGCGGCCCACCAAAAACCCCTGCCGTGTCCTGCATCAATTTCAATTCTCCATGACATGCGCACTGAGAGTTGGCCGGCTTCTGAACTGTCTTCCCCGTTCGATATCATTTCACTTTACTGTTTGGTTCCATTATACATATGCATTCTCAAGCGAGACTCGTGGGGGCTTTAAATTCGTTTTTATCCCCTTTTTATTGGACAACTTTTGGTCTTTCTTCGTTACCACAACCAGACATGCGAAGGAATAATCCGACACAACGATAGCTTTGTCATTCCTTCTGCCGTGCAAGCGCTAGTCTCTACCAACGAGAGCTGTCTGTATGGCGCACAATTCAAGCTCAGCCGATGGCCATATAGTACATAGGCAAGGCAGTGTAGGGCTGTGGGATTGCTAGCACACTGCATCGTCCAAGGATCAAGCCAATTGGTAAGTCAAATCCACCCTGGGGGACAATCCGAAGCCCTATATTTCTACAGTACCAGCACCTCAATTTTCCTATCAAAAAACAGGTTTGGTGCCGTCTTTTGTTCTTTTTCACGAGCATCGTGTTTCGGCTTGACAACTTCACAAAACCACCAGGACCTCTGTGGCTGTTTGCCATTTGCGAGTAATCAGATTTATACAAGCACGGAGAGCAGAGATACCTCTCTCGACATGCATGAAGTCTCGGGAGGAAGTACCTTTTCGTGTAGAAGAATAAGCTAAGCTCGACAAGATGATTCCCGTTGAAAATCTTTCCAGCTGATCTTCCTCGCCTTCCGCTCAAAAGGAATGCTACTGTATGGTGACGAAGCAACATTAGCGAGACTCTTGTTACTTTGCAGCATCTGATCACATATACAGCGTCACAGGCCCGAAAATCCGTTCGTCTTTCCTGCCTTCTCTTTTGGTGTTTTCTCTCTCTTTTCTACGCGCATTGTTCCGAAGCTAAATGCGCATCTTGGGAAGCGGAAGGTTTTCCTCCGCCACCAAGTTGCGGGAGGATTTAGTGCGATATTTGCTTTCTTTTCAGATCTCCTTAATATACACGACGCAAAAAGCGAAGTAGAAAAACAAGCGCTCTTTGTTTGAATGTTTGCTTGTTTCTCCCACCAATCCACGTTTTTATGCTGCTACTGCTCTTACTTTCACTTTACTTGAACTGCCAATTCCAGAAACGCTTCGTCATCCCGGATCCGGATCTGCGGCTATCCTACCCGGGCACTATTACACAGGAATAATAATTCTCTTGAAGTTTCAGATGGACCCAAACATCCCACCAAGCAAATGCCGTCCATCGCCCCTGCAGGAAGGCCTCCCCCGGATTATACCCCACAACCGTTACCAGGAGTCAACTGCACATGGATGCAGCCGCACTTCGGATCACAGCGATGCCTGCTATCGATCACAAGGCAGTATAGTTCGCCAATCTAGGGGAATATATTTCCCGCCACAGGGATGGATTGCCGTACAGCAGAAAAAGATTAGCTCTCATCATACCTTGTCTACTTCCCCATTGCCTGTGGACCAGCTTTTCGTTCTTAATGAGGTATATAACGGTGGAAGTTCCCCTTTCCTTCTGGGTTGTTTTTCTTGGCATTGCCATTCGAATTCCATTTTCGCAGTTCCCAGTCTTTCATTATGTACTTTGGGAATCTTCTTCTCGTGGCTAGCACGGCCGTGCTGGCAGTCGCTGCACCATCAACTGGGAAGAAGAAGAGACTTTCGAAGTTTCAATGGTTTGGTGTCAACGAAAGCGGAGCTGAGTTTGGCAGCGGTAGCATTCCAGGAGAGCTGAATGTGAACTACATTTGGCCACTGACGTATGTTGTCCTTCCAATGATTTCTATTGGAATATATATTGATTAATCTTCTATAGCTCTACTATTGATACCCTCGTTGCCCAGGGACTGAACATCTTTCGTAAGTCTTCTACTCATATGACCTGATATACGACAAGCACTTCTAACTTGCAACCCAGGTGTCCCCATTTTGATGGAAAGGCAAGTGTTGACTTGGAGATTTCTCCTGTCCTTATTTTCATTCTCTATTTTCCTGCAGAGAAGTTTACCACTCTGCAAACATTCTCCTCAACTTTCAAATAACATTCTCGGCTCCCGAACTCTTCCCACAGGGAAAAAGCTGACCAGGAATTCTGAGACAATAGAGTCATACCTTCCGTCATGACTGGCTCATTCAATACCACATACTCAACACCAATGGAAACCTACCTCAACTATATCACATCAAAAGGTGCCTACGCCATCCTTGACCCACACAACTACGGTCGCTATTACGGAAACATCATCTCCAGCTACTCCGATTTCCAAACATTCTGGACAACTCTCGCTACACCCTTCAAAGACAACGCCAACATCATTTTTGATTGCAACAACGAGCCTCATGATATGGGCTCCGTTGATACGGGTTTGCTAATGCAGGCTTGCATTGATGGTATCAGAGCTGCAGGAGCAACTTCGCAGTATATCTTCGTCGAAGGAACGAGTTACACTGGAGCTTGGACATGGTTCATCCCCCTTTCCCTCCCCCCTCCTACACTTCCCCAACTAACCACCACAGGGTCTCCTCCGGCAACTCCGTCGACCTCGCCGACCTCACCGATCCCACAGGGGCCACCGATAAAATCATCTACGAAATGCACCAGTACCTCGACTCTGACGGCTCCGGCACATCAGACGTCTGCGTATCCTCCACCATCGGTTCTGAGCGCGTGGAAGCCGCTACCGCATGGCTCATCGCCAACAACAAGAAAGCTGTCTTGGGCGAGTTCGCTGGTGGTTCAAATTCAGTATGCGAAGAGGCTGTTTCCGATCTCTTGACGTATCTGGGGGAGAATAATAGTGTGTGGCTTGGTGGGCTATGGTGGGGTGGCGGTCCTTGGTGGGGGGATTATATTTTTAATATGGAGCCGCCGAGTGGGGTTGCTTATGAAGATGTTTTGCCTATGATTTTGACGCTTATTTAGGGGGTGCACGGAAAGGGGTGAGGGAAGTGTTGTATATAGGGATGTTGGTGATTTGTGTATATACAGTAGTGGGACTTTAAAATCTGCAGGGCTTGCTAGTCTCCCTTTAATGGTTTTCATTGCGGAAATGAACTAGCCAGTTTGTCTTCTTATTTTGTATATACTTTTGTATTCTGACTTTGATTTCATTTCTTTCTTGTCTGATTTTTGTTGACTTTTGATGTGAGGTATGCGGTGTCAGAAGAGCGCCGGGGGCATTGTAGAGAGGCAAAGAAGTGGGTGAATGTTGAGCGTGTACTGTGCGAAATGGTTTAGAGCGCTGTTAGTTGGTTCCAAGGGGGATTTTTGGGTTCTTTTGGCTTCGATTTTCTTTGTAGGTTTGGCATATTGAGATTTTAAAGGGGAGGGGTTGAAAACGGGAGTCACTCTCCCATTCCAAACATCATCTTTCTCAGAGTCTAACACAATGAAGTTAATGATAAGGGCACTTTAAACTAATCACTACGAAAATGTGACAAGAAGAGCTCTGAGTGATGCTTCATATCCATACCGTACCTACCTACCTAGGTAGGTATGGAGGCACTTCGTGAACACGTGGGGAAACGTGACCAGCTGAGCAGAGATTACCAGGATTTGCTGCGCGACTACTTTTTGGCCAATAATCATCACCCTCATCCACACCACACCACGGCCGGGCGAACATCACGTTGACGCTTCGCTCGCTCTTTCTTTTCGGTTCCACCATGGCAGACATCATTCCGTTGGGCTCTATGCGTCCATATCCTCAATTCTTTGGCGACGCCGCCAGATGCAGTCTCCCAACCAGCCTAGTACGTAAGATTACCCAGGGCAGGCTGTTACCGCCAACAGCTGATGATGACTGAATCCTCGACGCAGCCACGCGAGGCTGGCTTTACAACCGCATCCCAGGTTGCAGAGATTGGCTTCACGCAAATATATGTGCCATCAGTGGAAGAGGACATCGTTGCCGACATCGTTTTTGTTCATGGTCTAGGCGGTCATCCAAAGGATTCATGGACGCACACTACCGCCGGGAAGGAAAAATTGATTGATGATGAAGGCCAAAAACTTGCGACGACGTCGACAGGCTTCAGGAAACGGCTTAGAGCCAAAATTTCCAGGGGAAATGCCTTTCCTAAAGGGCAAGCAATGACCGAAACCGATTGCTTCTGGCCGGCTGATCTTCTTCCTCGAGATGTTCCCAATGTACGCATTCTCTCTTATGGTTACGACTCTCACGTCAGCCATTTCTGCAAGGGAGCCACGAATCAAGTGACGATAACCCAGCATGGGCGTACTCTACTTGGAAAAATCATAGACGAGCGTGAGGCTTGTTGTCAGCGACCTCTCATCTTTGTTGCGCATAGCCTTGGTGGACTTATTGTCAAAGAAGCTCTTATCGAATCTCGAAAGTACGGTCTGCAGGCAAGCGAGCGTACGCTCTTTGCACATTGCCATGCAATCTTCTTCTTTGGCACGCCACATCTGGGCTCGGCGATGATAAGTTGGCGTATCCTGTTGAGCAATATCGTCGAGGCCCTAGGCGTTAGCAGCTACCAGGGAGTAATGAAATCTTTAACACCGGATAGTGAGAAATTGGATTCCCTGACACGGGATTTTAACGACATTCTCAATGACCCAACGAAACCGATGGACGATAGAATAAAGATATACAGCTTTCAGGAAGGCAAACGAATAAGTGCTATTAAGGCGTTCGACGGGAAGGTGTGAATCGCCGGATGTTGCCATTATTTTCATGAAATCGTGCTGATTACAGTTTAGGTTGTTCCTGACAACTCCTCATTCTTGAATCGTCGGGATCTGGAGAGAAGTAGTACAATTTCAGAGAATCACGTGGATATGTGCAAGTTCAAGCGTGAAAATGATGCGGGCTACAAGTCCTTTACGATTGGTCTTCTGAGATACATCACTGAGATAAAGAAATCGGCCGAGAACGACAACGCGAAAGATACCGGAGAACTCGCACAGGGCCATTTACTGGAAGGTTCTTAAACATGACCTGTAATACAAATGTTTCATTATTTGACGAGGCTTGACTTTAGCATCTAGACTGGAAGAAGTGTTGCGCCTAGCAAGCAACTTGTGTATAGTTGCAGACAAAGCCTCAAGTTTGGCAACAAAACGCCATCTACCGGCTACTACGGTGAAATCGTACAGCTGGTTTTGGGAAAGTCCCGAATACCACAACTGGAGTAATAACCCCGGGAGCCAATTTCTCTGGTGCACTGGGAAGCCAGGGGCTGGCAAAAGTGACATATCGAAGAACTTGATATTCAATCTATCGGCTGAACGATCACGGGCAGAATACATCGCGCACTTCTTTTTTCAAACTCACCCTGAAAATGCCTTTGCCTGCATTCCTGGTCTCGTTATCACTTCTCTTATTGCTCACATACTTCATGGGAGATACAATCAAGCCACTATTCACGATGAAGCAGCGTGGTTGGGAGATAAGGAACAAGCGATACTTCTCAAGGCTTTCGATTCCGCAATAGATGTGTACGACACTATGTAGAACGAGAGAAATGCACGGGGGGAGGATAACGAAGTGATAATAGGCCTCTTGCCATTACTTTCAAGAATGGTATCCGCTGTACGCTTGATTTCTGAAGATGATTTGTGGAAGATATTGGAGTCAACGATATTCTCAACCTGCGACGACGCCCTCTACTTCATTATTGATGGAGTGGATAACTCTCTGCCGGAAGACCAATTACGACTCCTGCGGAATTTCTTACGCATCTGGAAGAAAGTCCAAGAACGCCCATCCCCGAGCTTGAAAATTCTGCTCACCAGTCGTCGCCTCCCAAGACTTATAAGCTTGCTTAATGGACTCCCATACGTAGGCCAAGATAAGGAGTTGAATGGTAACATGCCCCTTTTCCGTATTGATTGGTTTATAAGCCCGCCATCTTTCTCCTTTTTATCTTATTGTGCGAGACTTGTATGAGAGAATGAAGGTTAAAATTGGAGAGGTCTAGGAAATGGGAGAAGTCTCTCCCATTCTATCCTTAATTCTCGTTGACGCTCTCGCACAATGAGGTACAAAGCAGAGGAGAAGGGGTGGGGTTACAACGTACTTAATGCAGTGACTCTATTTTTGAAGCTGTATTCTGATTTATTCTTAGAATGTTTATACTCGCTGCGACTAGGGTCGACGAATACTCGACGGAATCGGGTGGCTACCAACGAGAAAAACACGGGAGACTGGATTTTAAGGCATTCACAGTATTTTGAATGGAAGGCTCGTGAAACCAGCGCCATACTATGGATACAGGGCAAGCCAGGAAGTGGAAAGTCCGTTTTAATGAAGCATTTGCTACATGAATTGGAGATGGAGAGGAAAACCGCGGCCCACGGAGCGCCGCAATCGGCAGCCGTCGATACTTCTTTGCCTGGCCCCATCACTACACCAACACAGTCCATGGATCATTCCAATCATCGTCTGGTGATTGCTAGTTTCTTCTACAGTGCGCGAGAAGGCGAAACAGAAACCAGCCATCGTCACATGCTTCAAACGCTGCTTTTCGAGGCCCTCTCCCAGTGCAATTCGTTGTATCCCAGGTTCCAGGAAACATATCGTAAGCTTCGGGAATCAAATGAAAACCGCATAGTTTGGAGTTACGAGGATCTTAGACATATATTTACGACTCTGGAAAGCATTCGGGAAGACAGTCTCCGAATCTACCTTCTCGTTGATGCACTTGATGAGTCGGATACAGATCAGCTTTCAGACGTCTTGAAACTTTTCCAAAATGTGCGCAGGACTTCTGGTTGCATTATCAAAGTAATCCTGGCTAGTCGACCTAGCGATGTGATCAACATGTCTTTGACAGGTATCTTCCATATTATCCTCGAAAATGAGAACCAACGAGACATCGCGAACATGATCGGGACCAAACTACAATTCCTTCGTGGCCCAAACAATGACATATTTGATTGGACAGCATCATATCTCAATCGCCATGCACGAAGCGTCTTTTTATGGGTATCCATAGTTATCCGGCAGCTCGAGCTCTGCGATAGAGATGGCTATAGCGAACTTAAAATTAAGGAGATGGTTGAAGAGTTTCCACAAGAGCTACTTGGCTACTACATGCGTATAACTAAGCAGCTATCACAGAAATCGCCGAAGATTATTGCAGAGGCAACGAAAATGCTATGTTGGGCCACTTGCACAGAACGACCACTTACTGTTGGTGAATTTTGGGATATCATCGCCATCCCAGCAGATGAAAGCCAGAAACGAGACATGTCCGCTCAAACCTTTCGAGAATCAAAACTTCATAGTCTGGAGGATGTGAGAAAGCGCGTCCGAAGGAACTGCGGCGACTTACTCGAAACTAGTACGCAGAGACCAGCATCTGACCCTCAACCTGGGGCTGATGGCTTTGCTTCCGAAGCTTTGGGTGCTGGTGACGCTGTCCAACTTTTACATCAAACTGTAAGAGAATTCTTGACCAAGGACGATGAAATTGCAAAGCCTTTTTACATCGACGAGGGACAAGGAGCCAATACCATCGCACTGGTCTGCGCTCGTTGCATCATACTTTCATTTGAAACTAGTGATACTTGGCTTGGCAATAGTACTGGGGCGTCGGATTCCTTGAATCGGTTGACGGGTACAAGTCTGCATGCTGAGCCGGCGGGAAGACTTCCAGATATTTCAAAGTGGGAAAAGTGCCACTATATTCAATTTACGACGCATCTCGAAACTTACCATCTACTTCCATACGCACTAAAATACTTGCCTCGTCGTTTACGAGGGGTTGAAAAAGGATCTAGTCCTGCTTGGAAATTACTGGAAAACTGGCTCAACCACAAACAAGACGCCACTAGTTCAATCGCAAGATATGTTTTGGAGAATTGGTTAGAGCGTGCTGGTTTTGTCGCACTATCCGCCATAAACTCAAATTCAACCACAGGATTCAGGATAAGCAGCATCGTTACCGCAATTGAACAAGGACACCTCAGAGCAGTCCAAGCCTTGATTGAGACTCAGCAGATTCTTGATTATGTTGACCACAACACAAATTCCACTCCTCTACAATCCGCAGCAATCATTGGTAGCTGCGGGATGGTAGATTTACTATTGGGCAATGAAGCAAGTGTGAACTTCCATGGAGGACATTTTGGCACGGCTCTGCAAGCAGCTGCTTATAACGGCCATACGGATGTATTGTTAAAGCTGCTAAGCAACGGCGCGGATCCATATGCCGAAGCCGGGGTTTTAACTTCAGCCTATCTTGCCGCAGCGTGCGCAGGACATGAGGATATTGTTTCTCTTCTTCTGAAACGGGGTATAGATCCTCTTCCTCGGCCCAAATTTCTGCTAGGGATAAAAGCAGATCCAGAACAAATTGCCGCTATGGGAAAACGCTTGATTTTTACTACCAAAATGTGTCTTGGCCAAGATATTCACGCCCACGCGGCAAGTCAAAATGCTCTGGCTCTCTTCTATACTCAACAGGAACAATGGGAGAAAGCTGAACAGCTACAAATTCAAGCAATATCCTCGTTTAAGGAACTTCTAGGGCTCGAGCACCCTGATACATTGGATATGATGAATGAACTAGGGTGTGTATTTCAGAATCAAGGGAAGTTACAAGAGGCCGTTGATATATATCGCCAGACCTTAGATATGTATGAAAAAGTATACAATAAAGCACACCTTAGTACACTGACCTCGATGAGCAACCTGGGGGCTGTGCTAGAGATGCAAGGAAAGTTAAAGGAGGCCGAGGAATTACAACGCCGGGCCTTAAGATTGTATGAGGAAAATTGGGGCGAAGGACACCCTAAGAGACTGAAATCTATGAACGACCTTGGTCTTTTGTTGATGAAACAAGGAAAATCAGCGGAGGCCGAGGAATTACAACGCAAATCCGTCAATGGGTTTGAAAAGCTCAGGCTGGCAGGCAAACCCCACTACATGACATCAAGAGATATGAAACGCCTATCACACATCCAAGAGAGGCAGCGGAAATTGGAGGAGGCGGAGGAGTTACGACACCAGTTCCCGGATCTAAGATCAGATCAAGATTGGGATTTCGAATCAGAATCAGATTTATATTCAGAATAGCAAAATAATAAACGAAGAGCAGGCATATGGTACGGGTATCGGAGAAGTGAACCGGACAGTCTCCGGGACGTTCAATGTATTATGTTTATGGATTTATGCGTCTAAATAAAGATTGAGGCCTCGAAATATATAATGGTATCATAGTTCCTAAGCACTATAACTGGTAGCTTGTTACGATCACGGGATCGTCAGGTGACTTTTGGGACCATAGGCTCAGACAGCCACTACGCTGACAGGAGAACCCATCTGTTATAACCAAATGAGGG
>QYAP01000153.1:0-125621 GCA_003988905.1 Hymenotorrendiella dingleyae
AAGCGAGGCCCTTAGGGCTCTAAGTGGTCCTAGCGACGTCGATCATATAGGTATTGTGGGTATGGATCAAAAAGGTGTCTTTTAACCATGGAAGAGATACCGCATTGATTAGTTGAGAACACTACCTTTTATCTCACGCCTCTATGCACTCACTTCTCTCGTGCGGGTCTGGTATGATGAGGTTCGCAACGAAACAGCCCTGAGAGAGGAGGGGTGAGAAATCCTGGCGCGTATCGCATCCACTCACAATTTGATCTTACCACAACTAAGCTACACTATCAAAGCCAACTCTTATCACAGCTGTCCTGGCCGGAAATCCCTTTCATTATGGGAAGAACTCCAAGATATTTCCCCGAACTTTCCGTATCTGCAATCTACAGAACAAACACAATATTTCAAAGTCATCTCTTGCATTACTGTAATCATTGTTAACTAGGTTTCCTAGTAGTACTATATATCTCATCGCCTCAGTGCGTCATTATCTTCATAACCGCGCACAGTTTTACTGCGTAAATGGACACAATTCCTCTGGGCGGGTATCTCTTTTTTGCATGGAGTGCGGAATTTCCGTTGACTTTTACGCTCATTTTGACCTTCATGTCCCGGGCACAAGAAAATTCAAAAAAGATAAAAAGCAGGGTCGGGTTAGAAAGCAGAAGAGAACGCGTTGCAAGTGAGGTAGAAGTCATGATGGTGAAGTGAGATGAAATTGAGGGTATAAGAGACAAGGTGGATAGATTAATTCCTTCATTGAGAGTGCCGTGGGTTGTGAGTCTCGATTGTGTGCTTTTTGCGTTGCTGTTTACTGAGAATCGAAAACCATATAGCCATGGTAGTAACAGAATTCAACTCATGGAAGAGAATAAGGTAAAGGTGCCTTATGGAATAAAGTTTGTAAGGATTGATAAATTCTACACTAATTCTATCTTAGAAAATTTCCATTTCTTCTTTCTATCTATCTACTCTGTAATACTAATACTTCAATAACAACACCTTGATACTAACACTAACGCTACTGTTCAATCTCTCTTCAAAGTAGGAATGTATGTATTGCAACTGTGCACTTTCTCTCTTTCTCTCTTAGGTAGGAATTCTTTTCTTCTTTTCTAGGTAGGAATCCTTCTCTTTCTCCCTCAAATACGAATTCTCTCTCTTTCTCTTTTTCTCTCCTAGTAGGAATTCTCTTCTAAGTACGAATTCAATACTTGCACTTTATCTTAAGATATTAACTTCCACTTAACTTTCATTTCCATCTTAACTCTAATATCTGAGCTTTAACCAAGCTTTCAACAAGCTCAGCATGATGTCCTCTTCAATTAAGCTCAATTACAAGCTCTGAATGTATACATTATGTGTGCACGCTCTCTCTCTCTCCCAATTCTCAAGTAGGAATTCCTTTCTAAGTATAAATGTATATACTGTATATGCTTTCCTTTTTGCTTTTAGATAAGAATTAACTTCTAATGCATATACTTCTTTGGTAGTAGTGTCTTTGTAAGGGTGATAATGAATACTATTATGCAAAACCTCTCTTATAAATATTATTGCTTATATAAGGAATTTCTCCTTTAATACCTAGGTATATAATATTGATTTTGGCTTACAGACTATGATATTTACATGTTGCTTATATCTATTATCTAACTATCAGCCACTTAGATAATATTCAAAGTATATATAAAAAGTTTCTTCTTATGCAAACTCTATTCAATCTATTTTTTGCTCTTTAAATGGGTCTAAAGAGAACAAGGGCCTCTTTGAAGGAAGATTCAACGATATGCTTTCAATGATTTGCATTAAAGTTTCTTCTTATGCGAATTGTATTCAATCTATATCTTGTTGCTTAAAGGGTCTATAGAGATCAAGCGCCCTCTTTGAATGAAGATTAGACGGGATACTTTCAATGACTTGTAATAAAGTTTTGTCTCATGCGAACTGTATCCAATCTACCTGTTGCTCCTTGAATGGGCCTAGAGAGAACAAGGGCCTCTGTGAACGAACATTGGACGACATACCTTCAATGATTTGTATCAAAACCCGCTGTCTTCCTAATTGCGCACAGTTTTGCCACGCCTACGCCTGTGAACTCAATTCCTCCGCTGGGTATCTCTTTCCCGCATACTGTACTGCAAAGCTTTACACACTATACAAATTGCAAGCTATATCACGCGAAAAATCCCAATCGCTCCAACAACTGCATCTCTTCACTCTGGCCCTCCAGTGCACCATTCATTTCGACATCCCCGGATTCCCCAGCCATGAACGTATCCTTGATAGTAGCTAAGCGCTCCTTCAAGTTCCTGTTTTCGTCGCGAAGTTTGCTCCTCTCTCGGAGTAGGACCACCAGCTTGTAGAAGAGCGAATTCTCTTCTGTGGTATGCATCTCGGCTTGTCGGAATTGGGCGAGGTCTTGTCGGACAAGTAACATGATCTCGGAGCGCAGCTTTTCGGCTTCCAACTCAGTATCTTGTTTGGGGGTTGAGGTGGAGGTGGGAGGAGTTGGCGCTGGGACAATTACAGCGGATTTTAGAGTTGATAGTTCTTCTTGGAGCGAGAGGTTTTCTTGAAGTTGACTTTCGACCTGTTGCCTTAGGCTGGCTATTTCCTGCTGGTGGACCTCTGGTAGTTGGTCTGTGGCCGCTTGTGGAGTGCATGATGATGTAGTTACACCCAGTGACATCCCCAAGGGCCAAGTTGGTCGAACACTGTGGTTGCTTCGACGTTTGTTCCGATGGAGGTGAGACTTTAGCAGCGTTGGATTGAAGGGTTTCTGTGTGACGTTTCAATTGCTCATTCTGCTGGACCAAGAATTTGTTTTCGTCAGTGGCTTTGGCTAGTTTCGCAACCATCTCCTTGCGCTCTTCGATGGCCTGCTTCGATACCGTTGCCTCCCTGTCTCGCTCTTTTGTCAGATTCATATTTTCTTGAACCAATGCAGCAATCTTTTGGCGGTGTGTTTCATAATCATTCGTCAAAGTCGCCTTTTCCCCTTTTAATGTCAAGATTTCCTTTTCGAGGCCTTCTTTGGATTTGGCTTCGCGCCTCAAATCCAAAACCTGACCTTCCAGCCGGGAATTCTCTGATAACAAATACGCATCGGTAGGTTCCGACTCTCTCTTGCGCTTTAGCGAAGCAACCTCCAATTTCAAGTTGGCATTTTCCAGCTGCACTTGCTTTTCCTTTGCCCTGAGTTCATCACGCCAAGCGGAAAATGCAAAAGGCTCACTTCGGGGATAGTGCTATGGGCAGCGACTTCAACCGACGACGTTTGAGCTAATCCGTTTGATGGTGCGTTGCCAATAGAAACTCTTGGCGATACGCGCCCATTGTGACCGTGTGGCAGATCGTTGGGAGTTGTCCCAGTGTCACTCCCAGTTACTCGCAATGATCGAGAGGATTCTGTTGAAGGAGATGGGGAACGAGGTGGCCTCCAGCAATCCGCTCTCGGACGACCACGAGGAACGAGGGTCTGTCGATCTCCAATTGCAATTGGTACCCTTTCGTCTCTTGGCGGCGGATTTTGCGGCCGTAGCTCCTCGTCCCTTGAAGACCGAAAGGGTGTTGATTCTGGAAAAAGGTCTGCATCTGCGCGAGACAAAGCACGCGGCCCTCGTGCTGGAGATGATTCTCTCTTGGCGGGGCCTAGCGATTTGCTCGACAGTTCGTCATCTCGTGATTTTCTCTCTTGAGGGAACAACTCTCTTGTTCCCTCATGTCTCTCCACCATCCCGTCCTGTGCGGGCCCCCTCTTCTCCAGACGGGAAATAGCGAGAATTTCCTTCGCCAGACGATATTCTTTCACGAAATTTCTGGGTTCGCGCACCCAGATGCAAATCTTCCTTGTACTCGTAGGTAGCTGTACTTCCACCTCAATCTCAATTGAGCCTTCGAACTTTCTTGTGCTGCAACAAACAGCCATCATGCGACGGGCGACTGGAGTCGAATTAACTTGTTATGCTATAGCCTATTGTCGTGACCGTAGATGTTTCTTTTTGGCCCAAGAGAAGAGCGATTGCAGTTGAAATACCACCTGCGCCAAAGCCGGCGCAAACAACTGAAAGTGGATTGAAGTGAAGAAGGGGGGACGCGACTGCTTGAATATTGATTGTTGCCCGCCTCGAGCCCGCTCCGCCGCTTTATAAAACAAAGAAAATATGCGATAAGGATAAGGACCCCTGCTCCCGAGGCCAAATCCGTACAGATTCGAAGAACTCGACATCTTGGCATGCGCTTTTACTTCTCGTATGTGTTTGATTGAGGTTCGTGTAGGTTTACGGAGTCAACGAAAAACACTGTTAGGCCTACGTTTCAGGAATCGGGTGAATAAAAGCCCATGAGATCTCCAACACTAATATTTAGTCTCGCACGGTACTCTATTCACGTGTTCACGCGTTGCTGCGGGGCTTGGTCCGAGCTTCAATTTTGATTTGGGATCGTCACACCCGCGTCCATTTCGTGTTCTACGCGACAAAACTCCACCCGCCGACCAGAGACAGACAACTTCCCACAATGGCCACCAACATCATGGCTTCGAAGATCTGCCCCGAGTACGAGAATTTCGCCCATCTCTTGATTCACGATGTGGCCAAAAACTCTTGGGGAAAGCTGTTTTTCATCCCCCGCCTGAACCTCCCCGCGTCCTACAACACTACTAGCCAGCAGAACAACTATCACTTGCGGAGAGTCATGCTGCTGGATAAAATTACGGAGTACATGGTGAAGGTATGCGGATATCACAAATCTGAGAATTCCGAATTTGCGGCCATGCTAATCCAAAAGCCTAGGACGAAATCTTGAAGCCTGTCGTCTTGCACGAAGCCCAATCCAAAGGCGTACCGACACAATATTTACTGCATTCCAATTGCAAAGGCCGCGTCTTCAAGATAACGCCAGCCGAAAACAGAATTATGGCGAAATGGTATAACAACTTCTTTTACAGTTCGTCTTTCGATGAACCGACTAGTGATGCGATGAAGAACCTGGAGCAATTCTTGGGGCAAGGGAAACGGTATCTGAAGGTATGTAGAACCCTTGGGTAGTATGATTGATGGCTAACGGTTTTTCGTTGTAGCAATATCGAAAGTAAGCACGAAATGGTTAATACTGGACTAAGCTAAGATTTGATTTAGGTCGAACCCTATATCGCGGCCAATGCCACGACGAAGACGACGAAGACCTCGCTTACACTCACACCCGGTACAAAACGTCGCAGAACGAATAGCAACGCGAGTGACTCCTCAAGCGGTTCCGAGCCTTCAAGCCCCATACCCATCTTCACGCAAAAACCTCGTACGTTTCCCCTGGAATCAAAGAATGGCTATGTAATCCAAGTCCCTGGAAGCTCCACTTCGGGTGTGGGAAGACTTGACCAACAATCAAATTCCCAATCAACGGTTACTACTACCGTCAAAGAATCCACCCCTCCTAGTATTTCTGCTCCATCGCCACAGAAAGGACCCTTTGAAAGGAAACTTAGGGAGAAGTTGCTAGAGGATTTGCGTGCAGGATTGTTATCTTATAAGACATGGCTCCCTGATGACGAATTCAAGCTTATGTTTTACAACAAAGGCATGGTGAAGATTGCATGTTGCGACTGCAAAGAAGGTGATGGCTCGGATAGGTTGATAACCGTTGGGCCCAGCCCGGATGTGCTCTCTCAGTTGAGGCAGCATGTAAGGTTCAGCAAGCACATCGCGAATGTCTGCAATAGGAAAAGACGGAGTGGTGGAAGTATGACGCAGACACCTACTCATAAATCAAGGATGGAGCGTATTAAGCAGCCTTGCTACGAAGAAAACATGGTAGCACCCGACAATCCACTCGCTCAGAGTTTATCAGCTGCTTCGAGCCTCGCCACCAGAATTCACTCACCTGGCTCTTCTTTGCCTTCCATGGCATCTAACTCGAAATTCAGTACATATGATACACACAGAGTGCCACTGGGGAGAAATGTAGTCAATCAATATGCTCAAAGCCAAGTAGACAGCCCTACTGATTCTAGGACAACAGCCGGAAAGGCTGGCTTACCAAGCGAAGACTTGAGAGCACGAAATAGCGCTGCACTGCAACAGAGGCCTACAGAGTCAAATCGAGGACCAGCATCGACATTTGAAATCGACAGGCAGAAAACGGCTGAAACTCTGCGCCAGAAGTTAGTCTCCTTCGGAAAAGCCTACCCTGACGATTTATTTGGAAGTACAACCGATGCCGATGGTATATCTAAATTCATGTGCTTCGACTGTTCGGATAATTTTGGTAACGCCCCAAGATTTCCCGTGGGCTCTGAAAATGTGCTGCTCTACCTGGCGGAGCACGCACGAAGCAGTCAACACATCGAGAATGTCTTTGATAGGAGAACTCGGGACGACCAACAGATGACGCAAACATCAGCTCACTGCTCAAGGGTAGAGGAACTGAAAACCATGAACGTCAGTCGAGCCCTTTACCAGCGTATAACCATGTCAAGTGCAAAATCCGGAAAGTACGTCTTAAATCAGGGGGGAGTTGGAGCACATGATGGCCTTGCGAGCAATTTAGTCAACAAGGATCATACCGATAATTCCGAGGATCCGAGCCAGCTTGACCGATTATTGAAACTTCCACTTGTTCAGAGGATGCGACAGGACATTGAAGTGCTGCAGAAAGAGTTTGAGAAGCATAAAAGCTGTGCAACGGCAGTTCAAGAAGACTCGAGCATGCGAAAGGATATTGAAGTACTTCAGAAAGAGTTTGAGAAGCACAAGGGTCGCGGAACACCAGGGCAAGAAATCTCGAGCTTGCGGAAGGACATTGGAGTGCTTCAGAAAGATGTTGAGAAACACAAAGGCTGCGAAACTGCATCACAAGAGACTTCAAGGATGTTAGGTGATATCTTTGACACGCATGATACCCAAAACACAGCGATTGAGCGAATCCGGACCGATTCTACACAATGGTTTACCGAGCTCGAGAAACTTACCAAGAAGCAAAAGGCCGAGATCCAGAGCTTGCGACTAGAAATACGACAGCAGAAGCAGAGTCACGATGAGCTTCAAAAAAGCACGGAAGTCAGGTTGAAGGCTGCGGAAAGAGAAAGCGGAGAGCGCTTGGCAGCGGCTGTTGACTCGAGAGTGGCCTTGGAAAACGCTACAAAGCTTCTCAACGAATCGAAGGCTACTAGCGACAAGTTGAATGCGCAAATTCAGGCTCTTCTAGATGCGTCACAGCGGGGTGCGCCACAGGACGATTTGCCGCCAAGGAAGAGAGTCAAGGCAGAACCTCAGGAAGACGAGGGACTTGGGTTTGCTACGTCTTCGGTATCCCCACTCGCCCAATCAACTCCACGACGGAGCCCTCGAAAGTCTGCTCGAGCTCGCCGAGCATGAGTTTATTGTACCATCATTGAGAATCTATTGAGTTTGCGTTGTAGTGGGTTTTATGGAATATGTGCTGGGATGTGGGGGCGCTGTTGCTATTGGGCTTGGTCATGATATTGATGGTACTTTGGAGTTGTACCGGTGTATCAACGGATGCTTAAGCTTGAGCTCTGAGCAAATGTATGTTTAGTAATCCAATATTACGAGTTATTTCAACTCTGTCATCAAATCTTGGAGTACACATACTACTTTTCAATTTTCCTACTCGTTGACTGCCAGAGACTTCAGTGTTGGCGTTGAATTTCAATTATTTATCCGCCCACTGTACGTTATTAGACACGCTGGGGTAATCGTTCAAATCCGCACAATACTTGTAAAATCTACCTATGAATCTCGTATATATTTCCTTGCCCCTAGAATCGGCATTCTGAGAAGGTTAGCCTGCGATTGCTCAACCACACATCGTTTGCTTTACAGCTCCTCTTTTTAGGCTCCTCTGCCATATTTGCTTATTGTGTTTGAACTTCCAAGAGAAACAATATCAAAACTGCCATAGGTGGGCCTGTATGCCAATTATTATGGTAATATGTCTGGGTACCTTTGAGGCAAATTTGAGGATTGACCCAACTTGGTGTAAGAATCAAAGTACCCCAGTGGCTTCCCGAGAAATTTTCTATAAAGTAGAAGGGAGCAATTTATTCATTAGCGTGTCGGCCCCCACCTAACTACTATATCCTACCACTGTCAGCCGCGCAAAATTTCACGAGATAGTGGCTCGCAGTAACAATGCCCCAGTTGAAGTTTCATATGCTAAAAAAATAGTAGTAGACTCTCCTGAGAGGCTACAATGAAGGTAAAGACGTAGGGGCTCGGAGTAAAGGCTATATCGCAATTGAAATACTGTACCATCGACTTCGCACCGCCAAAGGCTTCATCCACCAATCCCTAGCAAATAAACGAGCAAATTCTCGACGTTATAAGACTGCAACAATCTTTAGTGGCCAATCAGATAGTCCTCAAAGCAGAAAAAAAGGTACTTGCGCACACGTGTAATTCGATAAAAGGGGTAAGGTCTTGGCTTTTCTAAGCGACCACCCGCAAGTTCACAACTCAGCTCCTGTCTATTTTGGTATTTCCAGCGCTGGATACCTGGGAGTTGTGTTTTGGTGGATTTTGCAGATGCCACACAGGTCACTGTCGCCAAATTGTGAATTTGAGCAACCCTTAAAGTCGAAGTTCCAAGGACTTTACGTTCTGATCGCTTTGGAACCTCATGTGGCACGTGCACGAAATTCTCATTATTCGGAATTGCTACCAAAAAAGACATTGATGTTATGTTCAGAAGTGAAAAGCTCTCCATAGATCTTCGTCGTATTTTCTGTAATTTTAATGTCATAAACTACATTTAGTAGACTGAATATGATGTCAAATCTTGAAGTGTTCAAGTGATTATCCTTGCACGAGCCACATAGAGTTTCGGACGGACCATGAGATACAAGCTTAGAATTTATCCTACAGTAGCTGTAAGAAAACTTGGCCAATAGCTCTGCTTGATTCAAAGAAAATCTAAATCTAAGAACTATGATTTGTATGATGGAGCAAGCGGTGCGAGTGCTCGGATTTATCGTGAAGGTAAAAAATCATCAAAGGAATTCGTTTTGTTGAAGGCAAAAGCATTAGTTGTAATTGGTCGCATTCAGAGTGCTTATTAGGATCAATTAATGCGCTGCTTAGAAAGTTGGCTCTCTTTGGGGGTTCGAAGGGTCTTTGGATTTATCTCTAATCTCGATTAACAAGAATTCTGGAGCTACAGAATGCAGATGTCTAAAGTCTATAAATACAAAGGTAGACAGAAATTCAGCGCACTTAGGGGCTCTCTCATATCCCTAAACCAAACACAAAATCTATAAACGCAGCTGTGCTGATTAGCACTTAGGTTTCGATGCACGTGGCAGAGGAGGCCGGTCACGTGGCATATCCTCGTATATGCAACCCTATAAGTAGCGCTTCAGACAGTCGACTTTGCATTCCAAAGACTCACTTCCCCGCTAAGAACTTTAGTCACGAGCCACTTTGTAGTATCAACCTCATAGTCCGTACTTACGTATAGATAGCTTAAGCGTCGGCTTTATGTGCGGAGAAAGCACTTATATCCGTCTCCACAAACAGTAGTTACAAAGTCGAGGATTTTGTACCCGATATCTTCATATATATCAGTCGCACAATTATCTTTGGTAAAAACAAGAGATCAATTTTATAATCATCCGCAATCAATTATGACAACACCTCCACCGACTTGGTTGATTACCGGCGCTTCATCAGGCCTTGGCCAGTCGCTCGCTCTGCAAGCGCTCAAGGCAGGCCAGAAAGTCATTGGAACAACCCGCGATGTCAGCAAAGCAGAAGCATCATGTCCTGAATTCTCAGCGAAGGGCGGCATCTGGATGAATTTAGATCCCGCAGATAAGAACGCCTATGATAAAGTTACCGCCTGCGCGCAAGAGCACCAAATTGACGTTCTCGTCAACAATGCGGGGTATGCTTTCATCGGTGCCGTCGAAGATACGAGCGAGGAGGAAGTGCGTACTCAGATGGAAGTCAACTTTTACGGACCTCTTCGGACGGTTCGTGCTTGTATACCCACCATGCGTGCCAAAGGTTCCGGAAACATCGTTCTTATTAGCAGTGGTGCTGGGTAAGTCGATTTCCTATCATCCTCCTCATTTTCGAAGGCCTCATTCTAAACTTCGCAGATTCATAGCACGTCCTGGACGAGCTTCATATTCCGCCAGTAAATACGCCATCGAGGCAGTTCATGAGTCCCTCTCCTACGAGGTCAAGACTTTTGGCATTAAAGTTCTCATCGTTGAACCAGGTGCTTTCCGTACGCCTTTTGCCAGCAGGATGATTACCCCCGCTGAGTATGAGAGCGGTGACGGTTTTAGCGAGGCCTACAAGGGCACTGCGGTCGAACAGATGGTTACCATGTCTCGACATATCACGTCCATGCCGGACTGGTTAAAAGGGGATCCGGAAAAAGCTGCTCAAGCTATCATCGAGGCTGTTTTGGGTGGTCATGAATATCTTCGTATGCCTTTGGGACCAGACTGCGTAGTTGCATTTGAGGATAAGATTGGGCAGTTTCAAAGGGATTTGGAGGCTACTAGAGCAATTGCCAATGCCACAAACGCCGATTAGTTGAAGCATATTACAGAACAAGATTTGCCATAGGTATAATATCCGTCATAAAATTTGTACCGGTAAACATACTCTCTTGCGTAAAAGCGTCAATTCTAGCCCCAACTCCGGCTCCTCCTCTTGAAGCTCGGCCAATCTTCCTAGCATCACCTCGAACTCGGGTGGTGTCACCGTCGTGACGAAGACGCGAGCTTGAGTCTCAGAGATGTCGTGGTCGGCAATGTCAACGACCTTTTCAGCATTAGCCAAGAACCTTTCTTGAATATTGTAAAGTCTCCTCTCGGATCGCTTTGGATTCTGTGCACGACTGGCATTGAGATGTATGTCGATAGTAAACGCCTCAACTTGGACAAGTTTAGGTGGCCTCTGACCCGAAATGCAGGGGGGGGGGAGTGTTTGCAATTGTGTCCTGGTTCGTCCAGGGTAGGATAGCACAAGGCTCTCGACTTGACCGCGGCCAGTGATTCGGGATATGTGTGGGCAGCCAACAGACAGGTCGAATGACACAACTTTGTGAAAGTCCCGTATCCCTCGAGCCAATCTTCTAGTCTATTGTCCGCAAGCATTCCGGCGGCAATGACCTGTCGAGAATATTAGCAATGTGAAGAGGAGGTGGCATGGTTTGCAAATGTTACCTGGAAAGTGAAAAAATCAACTGTAAATTCGTGGCTATCCTCGTTCCCGTGGGACTCGCAACCCGAGCACTTCCAATGCAATACGATAGCTCCGTTTAATACTGGGAATGAGTGGGGGTGTGAAGAACATCCTCCAGCTTCGTCCATCAGTCCGCCATCCCACTCAGTTACAATGTTGAAGAGTATCGCACGAGTGGATTCCCGCTTCAGATGCGCCATCAACGAGGTGACGAATGGTTGTTGACTTCGGACGCGGGGGCCAAGGTCCTTCTTCTGCTTGGGCATCATGCCTAAGAAGTACGCGGCATCAACCTTGTGAGCGTCAATGTTGCGTCCCCTTGGCTCTTTAGCAGGGCGATTCGAAGAAACTGGCAGACCAGTATGCTGCAGATTATTAGCGTAGCTATTTGGAACGGGAAAAGAGAGTATACCTATGATGAATTCTCCTAAAACATATTCTCAATCACGAAGGTAAATTCTTTGACTGATTCGAAACTTACGACTTTGATAAGTATCACCCCTCTTAGCACAACCTTCTCTGTAGGCCAGATATGTTTATACTTGCAGGCCAGCGAGTCAAGAATCACGTTATGCGTTCCTCGGAGAATTGCCCCTGCGCTCACCCCGTTGTGCTGATGTCGAGCCAGATGTGCGATGACTCAGTGGAGTTCCTGTGTCGAGGGAAGAACGGAGAGATTTGTTAATTGAGGGTTTGAAACCGAAGAGTGGAACCTTGACGTTTTGTTCGAGTCACAAAACAAAGTGAACAGAAATTGCCTTGACTAGAAAGAAAGAGGAGAACCACTACCCACCGTTTCCTCATTACCACCCAAAATCGAATGAAACAAATGATCACGCGCGTTCATGACAAGCTTCACTGTTGGGAGGCATATTCATTAACGGGAATATATCGAAGCGGGGTGAAAGTGGTCGCGCCAGGATTCAAGGAACTACAACGCCTATTTCGAACAGTTAGCAACCTCGCATAATCAGAGTCTGATGCGCATATTAAGCTGTATATTTGGGTATTCATCGCTTGACCCGGAATCTGAGGTCACGGGATAGAGAAATTTGTTGTGACACGATATTTTCACTGGAATTGAGACATAATCCTGTCAAATTCGGCCACAGTTTCAATTTTATCCCCAGACCTGAACTGTCAGAGTCTAGCCACAGCAATGGCCTTACAGACGGCATGTTTCAAGCCGGCAAAAGCAAGATGATTTGATGGGGACGTCGGCTATCGCCAGCGCTGCCTTGAGCTGTGGTTCGATGGCACGAACTTCGTCCCAACGATGAAGTTTTGTGAGACACTCATGGTAGCCATGTAAAGCCCACACATTGTTTGGATGCCGAAGAGCGCGCGGTAGGCTGTTGTCGATACCAAGATCGGCGCTGTAGACCGCTATTGATTTGTCCACAAAGCCCCTCTCAAGTAAGAGTGCACCGTAAGCATGCCTAGGTGGCTGCATCCATCCCCAAGGCCTGAAATAGATATCTTGACGTCAGCATTAACCTTTCCAAGGGGTTGGGATACGATGGAAGTTCCTCAGGAGTTCATAGTAAAGTATTTTGCACCTCCCAACGCTTAATAATGCAGTATTTATTCCAAGTCCAAAGGGAATTGCTTACTCGTCATAAGGAAGGGTATCTGCCAGTGCAATTGACCGCAACAGATCCTGGAACGCAGCGTCAAAGTCCGATCGACGATATGCTAATTCACCATCCAGCATGGCACCGGCTACATTCAAGATGTCGACGCATTTATTGTTAAACAATGCGCGAGAAGGTGGGACTCTTTTCACAGCATCGTGGAAGAGAATACGTTCTTTCCCCGCCTCTTCGATCTTCCCAGTGGCGGCCCATGCAATGCCCTTTCCGTAATGGATCATCGCCGTGGATACGCAGTAAAGCGCAGAGTCCTGAGGTATCGTAAGATTTTGAAGTTCTTGCCAAAGCCCAAATCGAACCAGTATATGGATGCGTAAGCTCAAGAAACTTTCCAGCCAGTCTGCCATTGGTGGCGATTCAACGCGGAGCAAGTCTTCTGGAATTGACGTTTCCATCCGAGCCACGGTTTGCAGGGCAATTTTCGACTGACCAGAAAACATGGCGGCATAGATCAGGAAGTGATAGTCGTGTATGCGGTAGAGTGTATAGAAGTTATGGGGACCTGCTTCGGCGAGAAACTGTTCATCGGCACGAATAGCTTCTGAATTTGAGAGGACGGCTTTCTGGTAGTTGCCGCACAAGACATCAATATGAGAAGGCATATGTCTCAAATGTCCTGCATCCGGTACTAAGTCACGTAGCCTATCAGCCACTTTCAGAGCAGCGTCGGGGGTACTGCTCATCTCCATGAGATGGATATACAAATGCAGGAGGCCTGGGTGCTCTAAGCCATGGGTTTGAGAGAGGGCACGCTCAAGAACAATCTTAGCATCCCAAGTTCGCGAACCCGCTGCGGGCTTTCCGGTCTTGATGTCCCATAGCTGCCAGGGGGTTAAATTCATCAGAGCGTCCACATAAAGAACGGCCACGTCATGATCATCGGGAAATTCGTTGTACACAGATTCCATCGCATCTGCATACTTGTGGCTCCATATGGAAAAGTCTGGTGGGATGCTTTCCGGATATCTGAAAAGAAGTGCGTCAATGAGACTTCGCTCAACCGATGACGCTGCAGTAGAATTGGCCTTTGCTGTCATTGCAGTTGAATGAGCTCGAGTCAAGCTCGCGGCTACATCTTCATCATCGAACGCGGTCCAGGGCTTGTTGTAATTGGGGCCTATGGCATATGCGAGTCCCCAATAGGCCATTGCACACTTCGGGTCACTGGCGATGGCCATTTCGAAGCAGTTGGCGGCTTCTTCATGATTGAAAGCAAACGTCCAAACGAAGCCGCGATCGAACCAAATCTGTGCGTCTTCGTTGGCGACGTTTATGGGCCGGTGAAAGGATCCAAGGTCATAGTATTTGGTACTGGAAGACATTGTTTCGTAGGCTGCTTCTTTGGCCCGCACGAATGATGGAGTTGTAACTTGTAGGTTGGAGAAAGGTTCGGGTCACTGGTGCGGCGGGTCTTCGGAACCCGGGCCGAGACGGAAAGCTCCCGGTATTAGTCATCATCCGCTGTGATTCTACTGCGCTCGGTTCTTCTTGTCGCGTATCATTTTCTTCTTCCAGAAAATATATCTTCAATGTTTTATTCCCCATCAATCTAGCTCAGCCAGCGATTCGGGGCCATCAAGACCACAGAACGGTTCATCCTTAGCTGGCTAAATGAGGGTTACATCTTTGCTCCGTTCACGGCCCCCAAACACCTGCAACTGCTGGGTTTAACTGTGGCGCAATCATGTTTATGCAAGCTGATCAGAATGCCTCGCTCGCAGAGTCAGCCTTGTCTTATTTCCAAATATCATATCTTAACAACTTAGCTTCTACTCGTACGCGGTATCAAACAGCAAAGTTGTTAGAGATACCGAGGAGCCGGACATGGACCAGAGTGCGGCGAGCCATCAAGCCTCAGATGGGGTAATTGGGCTACCTGCGGTGTCTGCACAGCCTTCGCCAATCCCCGCCGATCTCGATATTCGCCACGAAGCTACTTCACTTGAACATGGAAAAGTTGGTATTTCGACAGGCTCTCTCCATCCTGTATCTGAACCTCTCAAACACAATTCTCCAAACCTCGCGATGCGGATTAAGACTCCAGTGGATACGCTTGGGGCGTATTTTCCGGCCGGAGAATCTCCAAGGACGTACAGCGACGCCGATTTGCAACATATATCCGAGTTCTTAAAGTCTAGCGAGCGTCATTCTTGGAGTGAAGTCCCTAGAGTTTATACGGTGTTGCGAATTATTGGAGAGCTACAAGCAATGGATAAATTCCTCGCCGAAAACATAACAGATTTCTGGTTCCCCTTTTCGACTGTCTCTGTACCAAAATTTCTCGATATTACCATGCAAGGTCGCTTTCTCGATGCCCAAAGAGTTGTCTTGACCAAGGGGTTGAATCTTGAAAAGGATGACGAAAAGAAGCACGCTCAATTTGAGAAAGGCGATGGTGAGTCTCATTTTCTGCAACTCTTTTTTTTTCCATGCTTCCTCCCTCATCTTGCGTTTGTAAATATTTAAGAGAAGCCAGCTAACCTCGAAATTTGTGCGTTATCAGCTCTTCCCTTCAAAGTTGAGGAGAAGCTTGGGGATGGATCGTTTTCACAAGTCCATAAGATTACCAGTTTGATAAGCAAACGTTCTTATGCCCGGAAGCAATTTTCGAGGAGACATGGACCGCGGAGCAAGGCAGATCTTGAGAGTTTCCAACGAGAATTGAGTATTCTGAAGAAGATCAGTCACTACCATTGCGTGGAGTTGGTAAGAACACAATCTCCTCATATCGTCTGGGGCAAAGGGCAAAACCTACGGTATCTGACATATCCTAGATAGGAAGTTACACAGATTCACGATGGTTCGGTTTGATCATCTCTCCAGCTGCAGACTGCAACCTCCAAACATTCTACAGCCTCGCAGCAGGTAACGAAACACGTCTCAACACTCTTCGAACGTTTTACGGATGTTTGGCATCTGCTCTAAGATATCTACGTGGTATCAATGTTCGTCATAACGATATCAAACCTGGCAATATTTTAATCCAAGGAAATCGAGTATTTGTGGCAGATTTCGGCATCTCGCTCAATTGGGAGAATGCTGCGAGAAGCACAACTGCAAATGATTCAGCGAGAACCATAATTTACGCGGCCCCGGAAGTGGCTCAGTATCAAGCGAAAGGTACCTCATCAGATATTTGGTCACTCGGTTGCGTCTTTCTCGAAATGACCACAGTTCTGTCTGGTTATAGTGTGGATGATATGAGGTCATTCTTTCTGAAAACTGGCAAGAATTATTTTTTCTTCAGCAATACCGCCATTATTCCAGACTGGATTGCTTTACTCAAGGCAAAATCTGAATACGATGCCCCTTTAAGTTGGATAAGCGAAATGCTCCGTGTAGAACGACGAGATCGACCTTCAGCCCTGGAGTTGTTTGAGAAGATCTCCAAAATCTCGGAGATTGGAGCTTCATTTTGCGGAACGTGCTGTGAGATTGAACCTAGCACCGATGGTAGTGCGTCTGATTTGGGAGCTTGGGACGACGTGGAAAGCGCTGTGAAGCACATCGATACTCCAGATCACAACACAACTTCATTTTTAGCAGATACACCCGAAAAACAAACTCCTGCTACAACAGCAGGTCAACCTGCTACGCCCGAGACACCGGAAACCAATGCAGCAGGACAATCGAATTTACACCTTGCCTGTCTCAAAGGCCGGGTAAAATTGGTTGACAAACTGCTCTCCAAAAACGCAAATGTGGCAGCTGTTGATCTCAAAGGAAATACACCACTTCACTGTGCAGCCGAGGCCGGATATAGTGAGATTGTGTTCCTACTTCTGAAACATGGAGCGGATAAAGAGGCCATGGATAACCAAGGTTTCGATCCCACAGACATGTCGGGGAATGCAGACGTCAACTGGCTTCTTAAAAACGGCACTGAGCCCAGCACCAAAGACTTGAAAGGCGATACTTTTTTGCACTGCGTCATCAAATCTGCTGCTCGCAATGTGGCAGAAACTATAGAATGGGCCCTCACTCGAGGCTATGAGGTAGACGCTATCGATATCGAAGACAACACACCTCTCATTCTCGCCATAGTCGCAGGGATGGTAGATGTCACTCAATTACTCATCCATCATGGCGCTCAGATCACATCCAAAAGCCCCACAAGCCAGCAACCTCTTCTCGCCGCTGTTCTGAATAATCATTATGGAATTGTAAAACTGCTCCTTGATAAAGGTGCGCCGATAGAGGAAACGGGTTCTACTAGAGATAAACAGGTTCTTATCGAAGCAGCGTCTGAAAATCAATCCCGCACCGTTGAACTACTGATTAGCCGCGGCGCCAACGTCAACCAAAGAGATAGAGAAGGCTGGACACCCCTCAGCATTACCTGTGCCAGTAAGCCTCATCTCGGTATTCTTCAACAGCTCGTTGAAGCGGGTGCCGACGTCAATGACATCGCCAATCCATCAATAAGACATCTACCTCTCGCGGAAGCATGTCACTATCCTCATCTCGAACTCGTCGATTACCTCTTGGAGAAAGGAGCTGATCCAGAGTTGCACGGTCGCATGCATTGGGTTATGGGAGGTGATAGCTTGCTGATTGCGGCGGCGAGGAAGGGGCCACGCCTTATGCGTGCTTGTGAGATGCTGTATAAGAAGGGGGCGGATCCACAGTGGAAGGATAACGGGGGAAAGTGTGCAATCGATTATGCGAAGGAGAATGGGAATGATGCCTTAGTCGAGATCCTTAGTGGGTACGGAAAGAAGGAAACTGAGCAGGCGAGAGTGCTGGCACTATTAGACAAGTCCATTCATTGATTCTTTTTTTTAATACGAGGTATATTCTGGCCGTTGGGAAGTTTAATTCGCGATATATATGTTGCCTCTTTGACTGCCAACCACGCGTTATACCTACCCATCTGCCTTCCATGAAAATTAATTTTCGAAGCTCTTAACCCTATACAAAATTTACAAATAACAAATGCCGAGTCAAGAAGTTTAGAGAATGATGTTGCTGTAAATACGCTCCTATTATAGTCCCGGAACAAAATGCTTTTTCATATAGTAGATTCTCAGAGGTGAAAATGGACAAGATTGAGACTTTAAAGAAGCACCTTAATCATGAATTGAATTATAAGTACCATAATACTGCAAGACCTACTAACTTAACTGATAGCAAACATTAGGTAATCCTAAGCTCGAGCATATAAATTGAAAGTGAGGTACTCCTTGAAATGCTCTTTCACCTTCGACTTGCTTTCGCGAATCAATCTGCTTCGGCTCAACTTGCCTTCCTAGTCACAGCCTCTTCTCTTGGACACCACTTTCCCTTTCTACCTCCTCCTTCCATTCTCAATTTGCTTCGACTCACCTTGCTTTCCTATTCTCCATAGCCCCGCTTCTTATAAAAGGTTTACACCCCTGCAACCCCACTTTCACACTATAAGAACCCCTCCTACTTCCCAAGAAGACTCTTTCTCTTTCACACAACTGCCCAACCTTTCCACATACAATCTCCTCAGCAACCGTCCATTTCACAACCAAACTCCATTCATACGCAACACCGCCATCATGAATAGATCTCCAACAACCAAGAGCGAAACACAACCTGGCAAGAAGCCTTATAACAGCCCCGTGCCAGTCTTCCATACGCCTGATGGTGTTGAATTGGCGATCCCGGAAGAGCTACATATCTAGCACAATAAAGAAGGGGCGGACGCCCGTGTACATCAATTAAGACAACAGAAAAACTATTTTTTTCGGGAGCATGCAATCCAATGTATTCTAAAACAAAGCTCCGTCGATCAGTCGAAATTCCGACCGACGTATTAAATATATCCACACAAGAATAAAATCAAACATTAAATGGTATCTTTTCCACTTCCACCCATTTCTCCCACCTCCACCTCACCTTCAAAATGCCAATTCAACCCTCGACACGTTTTCCCATTACCCATATGCAAATACCCAAATTATCATGCCACCTTGATGACATGCATGGACCTCGAAATCCATTTGAATCCCCAAAATAACGCCTCCCATCCCTGCCGCCATGGCAAGGATGAACCAGTAAATGAGTGTGGGTATAATCTCTAACTCTAAATCATCATCGTCCGGCCGTAAATGAATGTGGGGTATCTCTTTTTCCTCTTTTCCTTCCTGCCTCGTTCCTCGTGCCGTTTTTGTATAAGCCGTCCTATGTGATGATTAACTAATTAAGGATAGTGGGTATCATGTATGATGAAAAGCAGATCTAAATGGTGTAAAACATGATACCGAGTATGTGCGCTATAGTTGAGCCATAGCTGTAATTTATGTCGTGAATCGTAATAGGTAGGTTGAAGGGTGAAAATCCATCCGCAAGTAGGCTCTGCTAGCAGCTTCTCGTTTAGGAGAGCAGAGAAAGAAGGGAAATGAGGAGGATGGAAGCCATCATGAGCAGCGAGGGAGAAGCCTGTGGTGAGGAGCCGCTGACTTGGAGGGGCGAACTTGTAGATGTGGACGCGGTGGTGCTGCTCTTGGTGGTTGCCTTGGTGGTCGCGGTCGTGCCACCGGAGACTGGTGCTGTGGCGCTGGATTTTGAAGCTGAGGATGTTGTTGAGGCTGCGGCACTTAGGGTTGCTGAGGCTTTTGAGGATGCTGATGAAGCTGCGCTTGAAGATGCAATGCTCGACGAGGCAATGCTTGAAGATGCAACGCTTGACGAAGCAGTGTTAGTCCGTGAAACAGAGGTAGACGTGCTACTTGCTACTGACGAAGAACTTGCTACCAAAGAAGAAGAACTTGCTATCAAAGAAGACGAAGAACTTGCTACCAAAGAAGAAGAACTCGCTACCAAAGAAGACGAAGAACTTGCTGCCGAAGAAGAAGAACTTGCTACAGAAGAAGAGGTTGCTACTAACGTAGAGCTGATAGCCACAGCAGAAGTATCTGTATTAGCCTTCGCCTGCGTAGTCACCGACGCACTAGCAGTTACCGAAACAACAGCAAGAGAAGAAGTCGAAGCCTGCTCCGGGACGACGGTCGCGGTACTCGTGGAAACAACCTCACTTTGAGCTTGAGCGGTCTGCGCGGAACAGAAGCTGAGGAAAGGTTCGAACTCTGGATCCACATAGGTTTGTAGTGAGGTCTTGCTTAGATCTCCATTGGCCTCCACACAGGATTCACAGTTCGCGTAATCGGTCTCGAACTTGGAGCCACTGGCGCAGAGTGCTGAAGTTATTCCGACTTTCTGTGCCTCGATGTAGCAGTTGTTACATTCATTATAGCAGACTGGTGGTACGATACTAGAGTCTCGCTTCATGATTCTAACGGTAGCGTCTCGTGCTGCGATAGTCCCAGTGGTCGCCGCCGCAGGAGGTGGGTAGTGAGCCAAGGAAGTCTGAGAGGCAAAGTTTCCAGTGGTAACAGTTGTGAGGATTTCTTCCCCTTCTGAATCCAGGAGGTACTCAATAATGACTTCTTCCACAAAAATGTCGTAGCTAAGACCGAAAGCATTTGGATTGAGATTGTAATATCCTTCTGTTGGTGGATAATAGCTCGTTCCGTTGGCAGGCCATGAAACATCGGTAAAGTCTGGACTTGGGATACAGTATTCTTGCGACGCACAAACATAATCATAATCTGGTGGGTTGGCCCAGATGTTACAATCGTCAGGCTTCGGTGGGTTGCATACAAATCCTGGTGCACAACCCCATAACGCATCGCTTCCCTCGTAGTGAGCTGGGATGACAGCTGCATTCGTGGGGGCCGGGCAAAGAACGTCTACAGTGCTTATTAACGTGGTTGTGAATATTTCAGTCAATCCTAAGAGATCTCAGTCAGCTTGCTACTTCTTTATATGCAATGGAACGGCTTCAGGGCAATATAACCATCCACACGTGATTAAGAGTTTCACGTGATGTAAGAGGACTCGGTGGAAGTCGGGCAGTTTGGAGAAAGCTTATCTGAACTCACCTGGTGCTCCTGGTGCTCCTGTGACAGTAATTGGTGGTTGAGTGATAGTAACTGCTGGCTGTGTGACAGTCAACGTCCCAATGCTGGTTGTCCCTGGAAGAGTAGAAATAACGGTAGAGCCTGGCAGAGTTGAAATAATAGTCGTGCCCGCAAGCTGTGTTGTAAAGGTACTGCCAGGTAATTGAGTGGTAATAGTTGAGCCTGGTAGAGTTGAAATAATTGTCGTGCCCGCAAGCTGCGTGGTAAAGGTACTGCCGGGCAATTGCGTGGTGATGGTAGAGCCTGGTAGAGTTGAAATAATCGTAGTGCCAGGAAGCTGCGTTGTAAAAGTACTGCCAGGCAATTGCGTGGTAATAGTCGACCCTGGCAAGCTTGTAGTGAAGGTTGACACAATTGTCGTTGGCGGTAAAGTTTGGGTGATATCTGAAACAACAGTCACTGGTGGCAGAGTCTGAGTTGGACCAACCACGGATATAGTGCTAGTCAGGAAATCGGTGATTTCGATACTTGTGGTCACCTCATCAGTAAACGTGGACACTATGGTGGTAAGAGATCCAGAAATCGAGGTGGTCAGAGTTGCGGTAGTCTCGAAAGTTGATACCGAAACGGTAGTTGAAGTCACTTTATCGATATGTCAGCATTTAAACCTACAAGTATGGCGCGAGAGGCAAGCTGCAAGATTAGACTTACCGGTATCCACGATGGTGGAGAAAACTGTCGTTGGCGAAGGAGTATACGAGATCTCAACTTCCGTAACCTGCAATTCTACTGTCAGCTCAATTCTCGGGGAAAAGGTTGAGATTTCGCAATATTAATGAGAGCAAACGTACGCTGACAGTTGTAGGCGAAGGAGTATACGAAATCTCAACTTCCGTAACCTGCAATTTTGATGTCAGCTCACTTCTCAAAAAAAAAAAGTGTCCAAATTTCGTAATATAGATAAGAGCAAACGTACACTGATAGTTGTAGGCGAAGCAGTTACAATAGTATCGGTCAGAGTAACCTGTTGCTAGTCAGCTCGCTTCCTTAAGGCATGAGTAGGGCATATAACTTACATCTTTCGTAATCGTGAGAGATGAAATTGAGAAATCGGTGGATACCGATTCCGAAACGGAAACAACTGTCACTAGAACGGAGCTAATAATTGTATCAATTTCAGTGGATACGGACTCTGAAACGATTGTGACTGGAACGGAGCTAATGATTGTAGTCGGCGAGACGGATATATCTTGAAAGAATGATAGGTCAGCATTCAAGCTTCAGCAAGAAAGGCCATGTTTTATCAGGGCAAAGATTATAGTAGCATACCTGTAGTTGCAGAGACAGAGATAAGCGTGGTAGCAGACACAGAGATGTCTAAAAAAAAAAAAGCTCAAGTTAGCATGATTCAGCCAAAGGAATATCAAAAATGTGCGGATGGGCCAAAGCTTAGTTGACATCATCTGAAGCTCTTGGACAAAATACACCGCGAAACCAAGGACTTACCAGTTTCAGTGGTTGTGGCAGTGGACGTAGTGGTCGTCAAGAACGTTGACGTTGTTGTGTAGGTACTCCAAGACGTTTCCACAATCGTTATATCATCGGTGATCCTGTTTTGGGAGCAGATTAGCAAAATCACATGATTATTGAATTCTAGGAAAACTCACGTCTTGGTGACAGGATATGGCACTGATTTAATCAGAGTTGTTGTGCACCAGTCTGTGATCGTTGTTGGGACCTAGAAGAGAGAGTTAGCATCAGTCTACAGCGTGTGTTTTCCATGTCTGAGCAGCACGTGCACCGCCCGGAGCTTCTAAAAGTGGATGGAGAGATTTTGAACATCCTCGCTTTTCATGGGCTCCTCTTATCCTTGGCAAGGAAAGCCAACCGCGAATGAGGAGACCCGGGAGGGAAAGGAAGGATACTAACCAATGAGGTCTTGATCTTAGTAATCGTTGTAGGCACCTAAAATTGTTAGACTCAACTTGTAGCGTCCAGGAAAAAGCAAAACTTACCAGCGAGGTCTTTGTGGAGGTATCAGTAATCGTCTTTGTGGCCGTCTTTGTGGCTGTCGAGGTCTTATAGCTCGTCAAAATCGAGGTATGGTCGATGGTGGTTCTAACTGGATACGATGTGATGTAGGTAGAAATAAAAGTGGAGATATAGGTGGAAATCACCACATCTGTGGTCGTCAAATAGTCGGTCAGTATGCTTTCTGAAATTGAGAGCGAGACATCTGTGATCGTGGTTGGCGCGGCTGAGACGACAGTTGTCGCAGAGATGGATAGTTCTATCAAAAAGAGTTAGCTTCAGGATCGCAAATTGATTGACACCTCAAACTACAGCAAGTCCTCAGAAACAGAATGGCCCATATGAAGTTTTTATACTTCAGTGGCTTCTGTTTAGCAAGGCAGGAAATCTTAAATTCAAATTGATGGAGAGAAAAGGTACTTGCCTTTGGAAATTGTGGTCTGCGTTGTTGTCTGGGTAGTGAGATAAGTTGTAGTAGAAACGATGGTGCTATAGTCCGTTGTGGTGGACACAATAGTCTCGTCGTAGGTGGATACTACCTCATATGGGATTGAAGTTGTGATGTACTCTGTGCACCAATCTGTAATCACAGTGATCTGGGTGATGTAGATATCTGAAGTAAACGTAGTAGGCACGTCCGAGTAAACAGTAGTAGGTACGGCTGAGTAGATTGTTGTTGGAACATCGGTCGTTAACTAGCGTGGGTAAGTATTCATGTTCAAAAATGGCATAGAGTGGACTGCCGACTTACTGTGGTGGTCACTTCATCAAATTCAGTCGAAACCTCAATGGACCTGGAGCATATTAATTTCAAATATCGATAATTTACCAGCTTCCCCTTCAAAGAGGGCACTCACGTGAAATCCTCAGTTTGGGTAACATTGACGGTTGCATAGTCGGTTTCCGTATAGCTTGAATTCGTTAGAAAATTGCCTTGCACGCAAGATATTCGAACTTACCTCTGCCCAGGCTGGGTGATTGTGAGAGTAACTGCTGGCTGTGTGACGTACACAGTCGTTGGTTGACCTCCATAACCTCCTCCTCCATTGCCTCCTCCATTGCCTCCCCCACAGTCGGAAATGGTTACTGTGGTTGTCTCTGGATAGCATCCCCCTCCATTGCCCCCTCCATTGCCTCCTCCATTGCCTCCTCCATTGCCTCCTCCATTACCTCCCCCATTGTTTCCTTGGGGAGGCGGCGCGATAGTTGTTGTAACTGTTTGGATTTGAGTTTTTGTTGAGTACTCTGTAATCACTGAAGCGGCGCAACTTGAATCTGCCGAGGACGATGTTGTAGTGGACGAAGAATTGGTGTAACCATATTGTTGCCCATGTGCCACGCCCAACAGGCCCCCCACCACTAATGACTTCCAACTTAAACCCATAGCCGTCTTTATAAACATTCCGTTGCCAAACGATGGAAATTCCAAACAGCCAACCTGCCGTTGTCTGTGAGCGAGTGTGATAGAGAGCGGGTAAGTGCTTCTTGAACAGGAACAACCAACAGCTGCAGGTTTTTGCAGATGGTGAGCTATTTCTACAGCTGATGCGGGTCTGGTTCCTCTCAAGGCTGCAGGATGGGAAGCTCCACACGAGGTCTAGGGTATCCAATAAACGAGTGTATTATCCAAATCGGATCAGCCCTTTCCCATTCGTATATCAAGGAACCCGAAGATACCCAGAAGCTGCCACGAGAGATGAGCAGGGTTTACAAACGGGGTTGCAGTCCGGTACTTCATATGGATGCCAATTGCTTGACTGAACGAAAGAAGAAAACAGCTATGGGACCCATGCGCGAAGAGTGCGCTCGCGAGAGATATTTGGGCGAAGATGACGAAAAAGGCCATCAAAAGCCGGGACCCACGGCGGTCTGGCCAGTGACAAGGAGGGGAGGCGTCTGCGTGGCCGGGTGAAAGGTGCATTGTAGAGCACATTTCCAACAAGGGGGGCATACGCGATGGAGGGGTGGAAGAGCGCCACTGGCTTCCAGGCAGACTTCGATGGTGACCCACATACAGTACGAGAAGTTGGTGACAATGGTGAGCCGTGGGTGGCGGTCCTTGAGCCTCATTGTCCACACAAAGCACCGAAGGCAGGCCGCATGGCGAAGGCGGCACGCAACAATGAGCCAACCAGGACGGCCGGGTCAGAAAACACATGTAGTAGCGGGCCTTGTAACTGGCAGTGCAAAACTCAGCTCTCTTTTCTAGCCTCTGGTCCTTGCCAAAGCTATGAGTAAGTACGTAGTAACGGATTGGCAATGAAAAACGTACGTAGCACATTCGGAAGAATTTTGATGTATCGAGCTCAAAGAGTAGAAAGTAGAAGAGGAGAGAGGCATGCCAAGCATCGCGTCGACCACTTGGTGGACGAGAAGGGCTGGATAATACAGTAATGGGGGGTAGAGTGGGCGGCATGAGAGCAATAGTAGAAGGCTCTCCTCTTTGCGTGCCGCCACCTCGACGACTCTCTCTCGCTTCGGGGGTGCCAACTGAGTACCAACAGGCAAGCATTGCCGTATGGGGTCGTGGAGGTGCAGAGGCGCAGAGTGAGGTGCAGGCGGGCCAACAATGCGTCTTTTCCCCGCCAGTCAGATAAGCAGCAACACTTTGAGCAAGATACAGTACGCCTATTCTTGACCTGCACCACCTGGAATCTCCCTGCAGTACGAATATACCGGACCTTCCCCTCCCACAGAAATGTCTTCGCGTAGAGCTGCTGCTCGGCCAGGCACAGGAACCACCAACATGCTCGATCACGAACCTTAATCAAGAGTGCATCGAGTGCATCTACCTGCCCGACCAAGATGGCAAATACTACGTGTGATGCTTCTCAATTTTTCCTACATAGGGAGCCCACCCCCCCTTGCGTGCGAGTCGTCGACGCATCGCTCACCGGTCAAGTATTATTGTTTGGGTAAGTAAGTACCCATGTACTTGAGGGGCAGCTACTGTAGACGGGTTCCTGGCTGCGACTCTGCTCTGCGCTGTCGATGAAGATGGCGTGCAGGCCGCGCAGACCATGCCGTCAGTGAGATGTGGGCGAAGAGAAGTGATGATCGGGCTGCCAAAGGGCGTGAATGGGTTGGAATAATAGGCTAAGACAATGGAGAAGACAATGGAGAAGGTATTTCTTTGATACTTGGGGCTGTTGGGACGAGAATAGCGACATGCCACGAGGGAAGTCCGGAAGTGAGAAAGAGCGAGGTGTTGTCGAGTGATGATTCGCGAGAGGGGTGGGTTAGTAAGCTGACTAGTCCATATTGGGACTAGTTGGCACGTTACACCCTCGGCCATAGCCGATTAGTTCCCGCGAGCCGACGTCGACAAACAACACCGCACCGCAACCCGCCTTGAAAGAAGGCAATCGTTTGCCAGCTCTCTCAACTCGCCTCACAACACACGACTGCTCTAATTTCCGTCGTCTCACTCCTGTGGCGCGGAACCGTTGAGGCGGAAAACAAAGCGTATCTCCAAGGCAACGCTCACGACGTGCCACTATTTTTCGTACCTTCTCACCACTCTGCTCTCTCCGAAGGAAACATTTGTCAAGTGACAGGCAGTTTCCGCCCCCATCGCCACAAATGCGGCTGATAATATACCCTGGCAACAAGCTCGTCGGGGCGTCTTTCCATGGATACTATTCGCCAGTCGGGTCCTTCTGTACGAGTTTTCCCCTCACTTGCTCGCAACTCCGCAAGCAGCCACACGCTTCTCGTCACGCTACCACAGTTATTTCCCTCTCGGAGCCTCATTTCATCTCCTCTCAGAGTATCATTCTTGGCGCAAATGCTTGCGATGCTTCCACCTTTTCTCAATACTTCCTCCGCGGCCGCGGTACCGATGATGAGTTGACATCAAGTTCATTTGCGCGTGCCCAAGTGCTGACCTCATGTCTCTTTTCAGAGCGATGGCCGAGAGAGCCGCAACGGCCATCGTGAACGTGTTTCCTTGGGGTCCTTACCGTGGATCCTTCGCATACGGTCACCCGATGTAAGCAATACCACAGATCATAAGGACCCTTCCGCGGTGGTTGGGAGAGCATTTTATCCGCTCTGGGCGCTTGCCCCCGCTGGCGAGACACCCCAACGTGAAAATCCAGTTCCACCAGTTCGGTTGCACAAGTGTTTTGCAGGTGTGTTGGTTCCAAATCGCATCTCAAGTGGTCTAATCGGGGATAAACCCAACGATTAACTGCCGGCCGATGGGAGAGAAAGTTGCTCATGGCAGAAGTCTGTCTTCAATTGGCCCAGCGAGAGAATCTTTTACGTGTATCTTCTCGTGTTTTTCGTCTTTGCAGATCTAGCGCTGTCAGCAGCTGCGTTGGTCGTCGTTCATGGTCCTTCTCCTTGACTGACATCTCCATCGCGCAAGGCTGAAGGCGGTCTCTGTGCTTGTGCTTACCCAAGCCACTTCACCCCGCTGCAAATCGCTGGGGTAAAATGCTCACAATGCCCCCATTTACCCCTTTTCGGAATCAATAGCTCGATAAACCTGGCGTGCATGCATGCGAGTGCAGGCATCATACTATCGCAACAACCACTGACCGACCAAAGCCCCTCTCCCTCTTGGCCTGAAAGGGTACCGTACGGCCCCCCTTATCCCATTGGCTATGTCGAGCGGCGCTTTAGGCGAACTGCCTCTCGAGAACGACATCCAAAGGGAAGGTCGTTTGCTACGGACAACGTAAAAGCTACCGTAATAGAGTGAACGTTCTATCACACAGTCAGAAGCTTGCCTGCTACTGCCTTTCTTCCATCTTTACCACACTGTTCCTTGTTCGGTGATTCCAATTCTAGACCGAGCAGCCCACACAAAGAATGCAAGAAGGCTGACCTCAGAGCGGCAAAGTGCCCGCTCGAAAGCAACGCCAATTACTGGCTGATTAAAGTTCCGAAAAATCAGGACCATTTTGTGCATCTTACAAACCTCGCCAGTGCGCCGAGCCTCGAGATTTTACATCGTCTTTCGACGAGTGCTGCCAAAAAGAGTTGGCTACTTCTATATCGTATATCATGATTCAGCCAATATCTTTGATCATTGCGGCCGGGTTCTTTGTGCGACTTGTTGTCGCGCAGGAATCAGGATGGCAGACTGGCCAGGTCAATAGTACCATGTGCTACTGGGACTCGCCTCGAGGTATGATACGTTCTTATCTAACTCTAGTTCAAGTTTGCACCCATCAAAGCTTCAACTAACTGATTAATAGCGGCTATAATTCGCGATACTCTTTACATAGATGGAGGTAATTTGTATTGGCTTCCTGGCATGTCGGATGGCTCCTATGGGGCTCCTGCTTCAGATGGTAAGCGATATAACTTGGCTTTTTAATGCACCATTCTTACCTTTGAAGGAAATCCGCGTGGATTGGTTTATACACTCAACTTCAGCACCCCATTCAACACTACGGGCGGTTTTAACCTCAGTACTGCCTTCCAGACGATATCCAAGGCTGCAAGTGGATCAGGGAATGCGAATAATATTGGACCACTGTATTATGATGGGGCTATGTTTGCGAATGATTACGATTGGATTACTTATGGAGGTCTTTACACTGATACGGCTGCATATTCCACTCAGGCCGCGGACACAATTGCAGAATGGCAAGCCTACTCATCGGATCCTACCAAAAACTTCGCGGCGGGTTTCGATCTGGAAACCTTACCAGGAGGAATTACTAGATATGTCACCAATGGGGCATCCGTTAGCATTCCATCGGAGAATCTTGGCTATTACTTTGGTGGTTTGCGAGCCGCAGATTTTGGAGCTATATTGGGGAATCCAGACAACTCTACCGTATCGGCTGATGTTGAATCGACAACTTTAATCTCGGTGGATATGACAATCCAGGGGCAAGAGAAATGGACCAATGACAGTCTGCCTTCAACAGTGCCAGGCCGCGCCAGTGCCTCACTTGTTTGGGTACCTGTATCGAGTAAGGGAGTTCTTGTCGCAATCGGTGGAGTCATAAACCCAATTTTTGCGGAAGTAAGCCAGTCGCTGAATGCTTCTCAAATCAGCCAAAGCGTAAGTGATAATCCAAAAGTCCACGAGTGGCATTAACACATTTTAGAAAGCGCAAAGTCCCAAGTTCATGTCAACAGTATCAGTATATGATGTAGACGCGAGTGTTTGGTACGAGCAAAACACAACAGGAACGGGTCCGGGGCAGTTGACGCAAGGTTGCGCAGTTGTGGCATCCGCCCAAGATGGCTCCAGCCATAGCATTTATTATTATGGTGGATTCGACGGTGTTAACCTCACGGCCCCCTTCTCTGACGACGTTTGGGTTCTATCTGTCCCCAGTTTCACATGGGTAAAGGTCTACTCCGGCACAGGAAACCACAGCCGTGCCGGACATCGTTGTGCAATGCCTTACCCGGATCAGATGTTTGTCGTTGGAGGATACGCCCCTTTTACTGCCGAAGTGCCACTGTGCGTTGATGGTGGAATCCTTCAAATCTTCAATCTCAGTAGCGCTGAATGGATAACCGAGTACACTCCTACCAAATGGAGCAATTACACTGTACCTTCGAGTGTTGTCTCTGCGATCGGGGGTTCTCCGACCGGAGGCGCCACTGCAGCAACACCTTCTGCTGCTTCGAATTCCTCGCTGGACGCAGTCTTCAAGGCCAGTTACAATACTAGCAAAATCACCAACTGGTATCCATATGCTCTCGAGACGACTAACAGCACGAATCGAACGACTTTGCCAACGGCAGTTGCCAAATCCGGCGGCGGAACTCCCAGCTACCTTGCTCCAGTCCTCGGTGTTGTTCTCGGCTTAGTAGCCGTCAGTCTCCTCGTCCTGGCATGGTTCCTCTGGCGCCGCCGGAAGGATTGGGTCAAGAATCATGGTGCAGGCGCCCAAAGTGAAGCAGGAACGTTGGATAATAGACGATGGGTCGCCAACTGGCTACGAACTTCCACATCACCTGTTCCTATTGCTGATGGCAAGGCTCCGACTGTCACTACGGATGACACAGTTTTCACTCCAGAACACGACCAGGAACAAGTCTATCTTCCAATGGCGGAAGCTGCCGGGGCTCAGGTGTTCGAGATGGCTGGTAAGTGCAAATCTCTCGTCCTATCCTAACAAAAAGGGTTCAAAGCTAACCAAAATACAGCCGACACCCAACCCACCGAACTCGCAGGCTTCACACCCCTGACCCATCACGAACTCAGCAAACGCTCCTCCGGCCGGGGAGGTCGCGGCGGTCTCGCCTACTCCCCCTCAACCGGCTCCCATGTCTCCCACGAATCCTCAGTATCCCGCGAATCCAACCCCCTTGCTCGTCCAGGCATCTCCCCCGTCGCCACCCCCCGCGCGGACTCTCCACCTCTGGGCGCAGCTATCGGCGGCATGGGCAATACTTCGCGTGCCAATACTTACAGCCAGATTTCAAATGTGAGTGAAAGCGATCGCGGGCATCTCAGAGGTATTTCGGAGACTAGTATAAGTACGACGGGACAGAGCGATTTTGCAACGCCGGGAGCGATTCCAGAAGGGAACGAAGCTGAAGGACTGAAACCAACGCCTTCGCCAGCGCCAGAACGCGAAGAGCGGAGGGGGACGGTTATTAGTCCTTTGACACCACCGGCGGGGATGCAGGAGAGTGGTGATTATATGACTGGTGCTCCTACGAGACCAAGTGGAAGCCAGAATTTAGATGCTGTGGCTTCGAGTCCGAAGAGGAAGAGTCAGTTTGAGGAGAGATTGGATGAGTGAGCGTCAAAAAACATCAGTGAGGAGAATGAAGAGAGAAAATATGGCAGGGTAATGTGTATATGATCTTTATGATTTTTTATACCGCTTTTTCTATATCTATCTATATAGGGATCTCGGATAGGTCGGCCTGGTGGGCCTCTGGGTATGGGATGGCGCTGGAGGTTGGCTCTAAGGGGCTGGCTGCATTGAGGGGGGAAATTTGCGCTAGCACATTCCTTTGTTGCGTAAGTATATACTAGGGGGGATATAAAATGCTAGTGTTTAATTGTATTTTTGTTTTCATTTACCGTATCTCGCTTTTTTCCCATTCGTTGTCCTTTTGCGATTTCTCTCGATGTCATGTCATGTCATTTTCCAGCGCGTATCTTTGCATCATATCTCGAACCTTGAAGTTGATTTAAGGTTATCAATCCTGTCGCTCCTCATTGCGGAGGTGGAAATTAAAAAAGGATTTTTTGCTTTTTCGCTTCTGCAGGGCTGAGTGGTTGTGGGTGGAGGTGAGGGGGAGGGGAGGGGAGGGGAGGGGAGGGGCTGAGGGGGTGTTTCATGTTGATTGGAGGAGCTTTGTTTTGACGTCGCGTTCCTTGATGTTTTTTTATTTTGTAGAAGGGAGAGGACGGAGGATTGTGAGGATGTGCGGGTGAAGAAGGTGAGTTTGGGAGAGGTGAGTGATGGCGAGGTGATGAGACGCGACGCGTTTTGAGGTCAAGTGACATCATTCCGTCGCGACACATTCCGCGAAATCAGAATCTTTTGTCTAGATCTCCTGGGCTACATTCTCGGGATTCGATTGTGGGACTTTTGGCGATGTTTCTCGGTCGTAAAGGGAGAGCATAATGAGGGGGTCTCAGGTTGATGCTTTCTCTTTTTGACGTTGTCCGTTCAAGTTCTTTTCTCCGGGCCAGTTGTTCTTCAAAATCAGCGTTGGGGTACTCGGATGGCAAGTGTGCATCCTCGCTGCTGTGTTGGATGCAGTGGCTGAATAGGAATAGAATGAGAATGATTTGCTTGGCTTGAGACCTCGAGCTCTCTCTGAGGAATTCTCATGTTGATGTTTCCTTTTTTCATTTCTTTTGTGGCGTTATCAATTGACTCTTTCCTCTGGGTCGAGTCGTTCAGACTCGTTCTTCAGCTGAATCACCGGCGGGTTCCTCGAGTGGATGGCAAGTGTGCGTCCGCGCTGCTCAGTGGCTGAAAAAACCACGAATGATTGCTTTGGGCTTGAGATCTCGAGTTGTCTTTGAAGCTTGCTCTTCGACTTGAGATCTTTACTGGCAGACAAGGTTTGTTGGTATCATTTACGAGTTACTTGGTCATAGGAAGAATGACTTACGGAAATATTTTTTCAACAGCGTGGGAGCGAGTGCTATGCTTCGATCACGAGTAATTGCTTTGCCCTCACATTCTAAACTGGGCACCATTACTCTCTGCTCACGAGAATATATGGGGAGTTTGTCAAATTACTCCTGTCAATCGTGTGATGAGATGGATTCATCACCCCAGCTTCTCTCGGGTTTTCCTTACTCGGTTTCTTGTTTGCTTCCCCTATTCCTTGGTCAAATGTCCTTAGCGCGTGGTCAGGTGGCAGAATGTACGGAGGAGATTGGAAAACTCTTGGAGGATTGCAAGTGTATAAAAAGGGGCTTTGCCGTCTTTCGAATTCTCCATCTTCCAACACCATCAGACGCTTTGAAAGTTCTTTCGATTTTGATTTGGACTCGGAATCATGGCTTCTCTTCCTGTTAGGAGTCGGGGAGCACCAGCTGGAGGAGCTTATGATACCGAGGCTCTCAAGCAGAAGAAGGCTGAACTTGAGGCAAGAAAGAAACGTTGGAAGGATGCTGAGTCGCAGCTTCCAGGCCCTGCTACTACTAAGCGGCCGTTTGTAAATGGTAACATTGAAGCGAATTATTATGAATTTGCAATTGATCTCACTCCTGCGAAGGAACTTCACAAATACAAAATCATTCTTGGCTCTCTCACCCCCAATAACAACAATGTACCCACGAGATACTCGCCGGAATTCAAACGCCTTCTTATCAACGATCTTCTGCAGAGCCCGACGGGAATTCCACTCCATACGCGTTGGGCTTGCGACTATGATGAAATTATCGTTTCAGCCACTGATCCCCTCTATGTCGCCCCTAATACTCCTCAACAGGCGAATCAATTGTGGGCGATTACTCATAATTCTCAAAACGGTGCTGGGGCAATTGTGCAAGTTCAGTCACAAGTCCAGTATCTCGGTTCTCTGAATTTCCGAGGATTGCATAATCATGTCACCGGAGTTGCAGCTGCCTTGAATCTAAACTTGGACGCTGAGTTGCAAGCTTTAAATATCATTTCTTGGAATACCATTAATCATCCTGGTTTCCTTGGGGGAAGGGTAGGCAAAAAGTTTTACCCCGACACACTTCTCGACCCGGCTATGGAGACACAGCAACGCACATTCATGATCAGGAGGGGGTTTTTCAGTTCAATGCGTCCATGTGATGGTTCGATCAAGCTGAATGTCAATAACGTGACTTCTGCCTTCTTTGCGCCGGCAAATCTTCGTGACTGGATAATCAGGCGTTGGGGTAATATCAGTTTTCTGGGACCGAACAACGCAGCCAATAGGGCTGATTTCCTCAGGGAGCTCAAGGGAATCAGAGTAACTTTTGACTGGAATTCGATTCGTCCGCGTCGCCAATTTCGAATCCGCGATATTCGTTCACAGTCAATCAGCACGGAGACATTCGACTTGGGGACTAATAGCCTTAACTTGCCACTAGTTGGGACGCCCATTGTTGCTTATTTACAAGCAGGTAAGTTTTACTCAGTGTTATGTAGCATCTAATAAATCTACCGAGCTAACTTATAATAAGCCTACCCACCGGCACCGACGGCGCCGGCGCATGGTCCGATTGGGGCCAATTTACCAGCGATCGACGTAGGAAGCCCAAACTTTCCGGTCTTATTTCCAGTAGACCATTTGACTATCGTTGACTGGCAGCCTCTCACTCGTCTTTTCACAAATCATCGTTCCGAAGCTGGCTTCACGGATGAAATGATCAGGATCGCAAAAGAAAATCCTCAAATCAACAAGCGCCTAATTAACACGAATGCAATCCCTTGTCTTGGATTTCCACAGAGCATATATGGTGTAAGCTGTCTTTTCCCAGCCTCGTTTGATAGTATTTTGCTAATTATATTACCAATAGACCTTCGGGCTTACTCCCCAATCGGCCCCTGCACGCCTTGTTACCCTTAGGCGATCTACGATATGCCCTGCGCCAACCCTGATCCACAGCAGAGGTCTTCCGCACCCTCTTACGCATCCTCTCCCGGCTGTCAACACAAATGTTACTAATGGAGCGTGGAGGGTGAATACTGTTCGATTTAAGACACCAGCGAACTGTCAAAACGTTGCTATTTTTTGTTTTGACACTGCTCACCAGTTCCAACTCAATTCCGCAACACAGTTGCTAACTCAACTCCAACGCTACGGCATTTGGAGACCTCTCAATAACAATCTTACACACCGGGTGAGGTTTGAGAATTGTCAGCTCGGCCAAGCTAATCCAATTGCATCGTTTCGAACTCATTGTCAGACAGCTCTCAATCTCGCACTTCAAAAAATGAGAAGCCAAGCTCCAGCTATGCCGGCAAATGCAGATCCTGCTATCATTTTAGTAATTCTTCCCAGAGCAAATGCCAATGCATTTTACGCAGAAGTCAAGAGATGGGGAGATTGTGAGCTGGGTGTACCTACGGTCTTTGTTCAAGGCACAAAGTGGTTCGACCAAGGGCCAAATAACCGACCACCACTCTCAGCAGATGCAGGTTTCTGTGTGAATCTCTGGTAAGCGTACTTCCCCTATGCTCCTTACCGGGTTTTACTAACAGTGACATCTAGTATGAAGATTAATGTTAAGTTAAGAGGAGTAAACCATCAACTGCAGGGAACAACCCCACCAACTCCCCCCACTGGGTTAGCTGGTACGCCCCCAAGGACCATGATAGTGGGCGCTGATGTCACACATCCTGGAAAGGGCGAGGAGGGCTGTCCTTCTATTGCAGCTGTTGTTGCCACCAACAATGATGCGTCCTGCCAATATCTTGCCTCGGCCAGGCTGCAGACAAGCAGACAAGAGGTAAGTAATGTTTCCTGAATTCTAAATCTCAGCTAACATATAATAGTCCATCGCAGATTTGAGGTCTATGGTGAAAGAGAGAATATTGGCATGGTACACCAAATCAACTGCGCCAGGCACTAATCTTGCTGTCAACCAGCGCCTACCAGAAACGATATTATTTTATCGAGATGGTGTCAGTAATTCGCAGTACGGAATGGTCAGAGCAGACGAGTATCCACAGATTGATCAGGGCTTTGACGATGCCTTTCACGAAGTGAGAAGGCTGGAGCAGAGCCGGAACATTGAGCCAGCACGACGAACAGTTTTAGCAGCGGCCAATACCTTGAACAACGGGCGTCCACATGTAGTTTTACTCGTTGCCACCAAACGCCATCATACCCGGTTGTACCCACCCGCTCCAAACGATACTGGGAGCCTTTCAGCAGGTACGGTGGTAGATCAAGCCATTGTCGCTCCCAATCGCAATGAGTTTTATCTCCAGAGCCATAACAACTCTATGCCTGTCAGTACAGCCAAAAGCACTCACTACATTGTCATTGCAAACACCAACATGACCACCAATGTACGCCTTCAAGATATTGTAAGTCATTAATCAAGACCCAACTCTCGGTCTGTTGAAATAAAAAGCTGACTGCCATAATAGACGAATAAACTTGCCTTCACGGGGTCCCGAGCGATCAAAGCGCTATCCATCTGCACTCCCGCTCGTTACGCAGACCTTCTTTGTGATCGACTTCGTCATTACCTCAAGCCAGCTTTTAGTCAAAATTTCGTTCCAACGCCAGCTCCCCCGCACGGTACGAATCCAACTCCCGCACATTATGAGCAAGATACCACGATATGGCAGACTGCTGGCGCACCCGGAAGGAGCAATCCATGGCATTCCAGCCTGGATGATAGAATGTTTTATATTTAGTATGTGATGTTTTGTTTTCGTTTTCTCGTTGTACTTAGAGCTGGTCTCTCAGGTCCTACCTTTCTCTCCTCCTTCGCATCATCTCCATCGGAGCTGACCATTAAGATGTCTTTACTTTTTTCCCGTTCCATCCTTTGATTTTCACTTTTGTTTTGTGCATGATTATTTTCTGGAGTTTGGGTCTGCTTTTCCTACTGGTTTCTTCTTCTTCTTCTTCTTCTTCCCATTCTAATCGCATAGAGTGCTGGCGCTCTTCCCCCTTTGCAACCTCAAGTCTGTGCTAGTTAGGGTTTGTCTGGAAACTGGAGTGGATTTGAAGTCAGTCTTCGAAGTGCAGGCGCTTGAGTTTTGATTTCATGATGCTTCTGTGGGATGTTTGGAAACTTTGGCTGCACGAACGAGAGTGGTGGGGTCCTGTTAGATTGGGTTGGAGATTTTGCTTTTGCTTTTGCTTTTGCTTTTGCTTTCGCTTTTGTCGTTGCAAGTTCGGGGTTTTGTTTTCGTGCATGCTGGTTTGTAACGGAGTTTGGAATTTGAGTTGTTTGGAGTAATGTATTTTTGTCGGCTTTGTAATTGAAAGGTTTTCCCATGAATGAATGATTGTAAAAGTTCTGTGGTACTGAAGGAACGTGATGTTAATTTGGCCACGCGGAGTTTCCGGAAGGTACTAGTAATCGCAAGACTATTATCTTGGGACTACGACTGCTTAGTTCTGGGGCTAAGAAATTCTGTGAAGCGCTTTGCGTACGTTATTAATAGGGGTGGGCGCCTTCAACCTCACAAACTTCATTTATCCATCTAGAGTTCGAAAATTGCGAACTAGCTGCTAGTATATTTGAAAAGTAAGACTTCGTGTCTATTAAGTATCAGAACTCTGTGTTGGAAACTCAGTAAATAGAGATGTTGACGAGAAGGTGTGGTAATACCTCAGTGCCCCACTGACGAGCGGAATGCGCCAGGGTAAGCGAGCGAGAATAAAGTCAAGTCGCGCCCCACCCAAAGCCCGTTCCTTTCCCACGATGAAGGTTCATAGCCATTATCGCCATCAAATCTATCAAATCTATCAACGTTAACATAAGTTTGTCTTTTTGCAGCCAAAACTATCGCACCAGAGCAATATATGGATGATAAACCGTCTATTCATCGCAGATGACTTTGCGGTAAATCCATCGCCATGATGTGATGGAAGCGCGTCGATTTTTATCGTACCGGGCGCTGGCAAAGCAATGTAATGGATTACTTACCGTAGGTACAGAGAACGACTTCCAAGGTTGGATTCCGATGAAAATTTTCCCCAGCATTGAAGCCATCGATGGAATAGGTGGTCAAGGGCGCGAATCGATGTGCAACAAACATGGGATGCAGTCAGGTTAAGCTCATGATAGCGCGCTTTTCCGACAAGCGTGTCGCCCACCATAATTTCTGAACAACCAACCTCACTCTTCCCTTTTGCACATCCATCATGGCAGTAAACAACGAACTTAGCGGTAGGCTAGCTCTCATCACAGGAGCTTCGGGCGGGTAAGTCATGTCACTGCAACTAACGCGTGCCGAGCTAATACAATTGCAGTATTGGAGGAGCTTGCGCTCGAGACCTTTACGCGAACAATGTCCACCTGGCCCTGACCTACTCCAAGAACAAAGCTTCAGTCGACAGCCTCATTTCTGATCTCGAATCATCTGCCACCCAACAAGGTGCTCCTCTTCGTCTATCCGCACATCAAGTAGATACCGGCTCCGTCGAGGATATCGAGAAGCTCTTTCAAGAGATTGAAAAGATCCACGGCCATGGCCCGGATATCCTCGTCTCCAACGCAGGCTACGGCAAAAGAATTGTCTCCATCCTCGACATCCCCCTCTCTGAATTCGATCATACCCTCAACATCAACCTTCGCGCCTCCTTCGTCCTCTCCAAGCTCGCCGTGCCGCACATGAAAGCTCAAAAGTGGGGTAGAATTATATACATGGGTAGCATAGCGGGGCACGGTGGAGGGGTCAATGGCTGTCATTATGCTGCCTCCAAGGCCGGAGTTATGGGCATGGCAAAGAATCTTGCACAAAAATTGGCCGGCGATGGAATTACGGTGAATGATGTTGCACCAGCGATGATTGGTGAGACGGGTATGATTCCTGATGCTAGTGTTGTTGCGGGGACGCCGGGTGATGTGAAGAATATCCCGGTTGGGAGATTGGGTGTTCCGCAGGAAGTTGCGAATGTCGTTACGATGTTGTGCAAGACTGGGTATTTGACGGGACAGAGTATTGTGGTTAGTGGAGGATTGAAGTAGCTCAAGTGAGTGGGTGGAAACCGAGTCGTGCGATTAAGGGTTTTGCTGGATTTTATGGGGGTTACAAAGCTTCATGGTCTTTCCCTGCACTTGCGCTTCTTGATTCTATTGTTCTGCAGGTACACTATCTGGGTAGTTATCTCTCACTTTTTGGCACCTCATCCTACTATCACTTGCCCCGCACTTCATTGTCTCGCTGGCCTTGATAACGAATGCAAGACTTGCAAAGTCTCAAACTCTATGTGGCCAAAAAGCTGGATTGTCCTTGACGTCCGTCCATTGTGCCTCCGTCGCCTACCATTGCCAGCCATCTGCAAGCTTAGTCATATTCATCTCAATTGTATGGCCTGACCACCAAACTCTTTGGTATTCTTGAGCATCATGGAAGATATAATTTGGATCACCAAAGCTGCTTCCTCAAAACGACCATTTGTTTGAAATTTTGTTTACCGGTATCACCGAAGCTCCACCGTCCACTGCTCGTCTTGAACCATTCACCTACCCTTCAAATTCATTCATATGCTTCGTGAACCATTCTGTTTTCACTTTATACGCGTCACGGCGGTTATCCGAAGGATCTCTAAGCACGATCAGGTCAATTTCCCCCCCTCTGAAGTCAAATTGGTGCGATTCAACATATTCTTCCATATCTGCTGCGGTTGCGATGATGCTCTTATTAAGCGTAAGCAACCGGCTAGTTTGGGTAGGTTTAGGCCTCGACCCGAACCAGCCTATTCGATTAGCTAGTCTGAACCCAATCTTAACGTTCAATTCATGCGGGTAGTTCGGATAAGTTTGAGCCCTTACCAATACCCGGCTCGGACTTCGATGTCCTCGATCCGTACCCGCTCAATGAGCCATAATAAGTGCGAGGCACGAGCTATCCGTTGCATGCTGAGGTATTCGGTAAATCGTGGATTTGGAGAAGGGGGTGGGGTTACTCTCCAAGTTTCTCCGTCGGAAAACTGCAATGTTGGCTTTCTTTGGTTAGAATTTAGGCGTATATTTAGAAGTAAGTTTACCCCTTTCTAGCGTCCGAAAATGCCTTGTAATTGATATAAGAGACACCCAAGTTTATTTCCAAGAGATTATGTATCAGATCGATTTGAACTTATATCGGATATCAAAAAACTATGGCCGAGGAATCGACTTCGAGTATGAAGTCCAGGTTGCCTAGTTTCCTCGAAGACCAATTGACAGAAACCACCGCAAATTATACCAATCCCCCGGCCGATGATAACTAAAACTCCTTGCAGCGAACAAAATGAGCCAGATGAATGGATATTTCCCAACACAAGTCCTTAACTACGACCCAGCCACCCCATAGCGATGATGATCTTCCCATCTCTCCTTCTCCAGCCTCTCCGCAAGAGTAAGATTACAACGACGGACCTCGTACACCCATCTCGCTAGCTGTTCATGGCCTGTATTCGCCGATTGAGCGGACTAGTAATGTTAGTATGTATGCTGAAAGATCAACATCTCGAATATGTGATATTTATACCGCATCTGAAGAGCTACTTTGCGGACGTTCAGGTCGTTTGGTATTTTTGCCGTTTGCCAAAGGTGCGTCAGTGTTTTTGGTACGCCTGTCGCTTAGACTTGCTTCATTTTCTGGAAACTTGAGAGGCTCGTTACGAAGTGAAAGTTTGTGTAGAGCCCGTCTTACGGAAGTGAGGCACATGATTAGAAGTAATTAGTTGGGATTGGCTGCTGAACTTACTTCTCTGAGTTAGGTGTTCTCTGGGAAGTGGGTATCGCTTCAGGCATCTTGAGGTGTTCGAGGATGAAATGAAGATGGTTCTTTTGATGCTGTTCAGATCAATCGGTCGAAGCAAAGCAAGATAGACTTGCGGTGGTTAGACACAAATTTATACCCGACACAGCTAGAGAATCGGCATGGATATGGCCATCAAACGGGCAGTCCCGTTGATCAAAGACCAGCAATATCATCTTATGTCCTCACAAATTCGAGCCTCACCGATGGAATCACTCGATACCAATGGCCGACCTCCATCTGTCATGCAAAAGGATCAAAAGAAGCAATCTATCACTTGAGCTGCTCTTCGGCCAGTAGCGAGCGTGATGATCGTAGGGTCACATTTCGTGGCGGCAAGTAAGAGGCAGAGAAAATGGCTTCATGTTTGGGTCTTTGACGCCGGGAGGTCCGAATCTTCCCGATATTGCAAAATATTGCTAGGGTAGCAGGCGGGAAGCATCATCGACCGAGATCAAAGCCACCCGTGATACCGAAACCTTCGACTCGCACATCGCTGCCATATACCGTATTAATTGGTATAGAGCGCCACCCCCTTTCGGGTTTGACCTCATTGTGCCAGACCATTGAAGAGAATTGATGTTAATAGGAGAGTTACTCCCGTGAACGAATTCTCTCCCGTTTTCGGGGTCGACCTCTATCATTTTAACCTCTATTCTCTCAGATATCCTGGTATAATAAGGTCAAAAACGGGAGAGGGAGGGCGCTCTAAACCAATTAATACGGCACTGCGAGCATGGTAGAAATACGTAATAATTCAGAGAGGTGTATTAGCAACAAGGAAAAACAAACACTCGAGGTTAGCAAGTAACCATAGGACTAGATGTATGTCAATTTCCAAAACATAAGGCTGAGCGTACCAATGTAGCAAGTAGAAGGACATTCCAACAGAAAGTATTTAAATTTGGAGAGGTCATGCGGATATAACTAACGTAAAGACGTAAAGGCAATTTGAACCATAATTATGAAGGCCACAACAATACGGAGTGAAAATTACCACAACAACAGTTGCTATTCCTCGGAGACGTCATTCAACGAATATACGAATGTATGCATGTATGTGGTACGGAGCATCTGGCTGGAAACCAATCGATTTCGACGTGGGGGACAGTGGGGGTAGCTGTTCAGTGGGGAAAAGCCGGCTTGTCGAGACTCGAGTGTCACAACATAAATGAGCGGGGTGAGCAGAGGTTCGGTTTCTTGGTAATGGCAGGGCGTAGAGTCGGCGTCAGCATATGGACTTCCAAATCGGGAGATCAGATCAAGCACCTCATATTGCTGCAGAATCCTTCAAATGCATAGTATTGGGCATGATTAGAGCTTGGTGATTGGCCTCTCGGAAGCTCATGGTGGATGCCTAGTATGTTGGAATTCAAAGTCAAAAGGCTTCGAGGACCAATTATTGATGCTTGACTTTGATTATTCTCCCGGAGCCTCGACGAGGCGGTCTTTATCGGGGTCTGGGCATCTTTTGGTTTCGCTAGGATGCAGATTTGTGTGACATTGGGCCTATTACGTCGATCGAAGCTGTATATCGATCACAAGGTGAGGCTTGTTGTCATATTCAAGCCATTTGACGGGGGGATTTGACCGAGCTGCTCGCATATTTGGCACTCCGACTTCGGATTGCATCTCGCTAATCTTGAACCTCTGATGCTTTCATACAGCAGAGCGAAATGACACTCATATGATCATTGTCATCTCAGTGGAAGCCAAAATTAGAAAACCTCCACAGCGTGCCGGTCCGCTGACGCAATTTCCGGCACGTCATCCAGCACCTCTTGAAATTCGATCCACCCCTTCATTTTCTGAAGGACATGTTTGCCATATACAATTTCGTCTCCATGCACGCTCTTTACGACACAGTGCAGGCCAGGCTCGAAAAAGAACGGAACAGAATACCTCCCCTTCACTGTATCAGCATGCTCTTGATTTGTTGAACGAACCCTATGATAAGTGGCAACCCATCTCTCACCGCTGACTCTAGCCATCAAGTCCCCGATGTTGACAACAACGCTTCCGGGCACATACGGCGCCGGTACCCAGTTTCCTTCGCTGTTTAGGACTTCTAACCCGCCAGTCCTATCTTGGTGCAACAAGGTTAGAATTCCCGAGTCTGTGTGTGGTGTGCAGATGAGTTCTTGTTGTTTACCCCCGGGACCAGGAGGATAATGGAGTAGGCGAAGAGTACTCAAGGAGTCCGTCAGGTATTCCTCAAAGAAATTGGAGGGTTTTCCGAGTGCCACGGCAAGTAAAGCAAGAATCTTTGTGGACAGCGCTTGAAGTTCAGCGTGTAGGGTCTCGCAACGGACGCGAAAGTCGGGGTTCGAAGGTGGAAAAACGCTCTTTTCCGTGAGATTGAATCGTCGATGGACAAGTGGGGAGGAAGAGGGTGTTGGTATCGTAGTTGGCGAACCAAGTTCAAACCCTTCTTTCAAATTGTCCGATCCGGGTTGTGCTGGGAAATATCTATTCGATCTAGTCAGTTTGCGTAAGAAACAGCTGGAGGTAGACCAACCCTCGATATGTATTCTTGTTGTCGCCAATGAACGTCTTCTTTGCAAGTTTCATTTTTTCCTTGGTAGAAAACCCATCGCTGCCGAAGAAACTGTCGCAGAGTGCAAACACATCATCGTGGGTGTAAGTGAGAGGAAGGTCGGTCAAATAGGCAAATCCAGTCGTTGAAAAGACTTCGTCTAGACGAGAAGATAACACGAGAAGCTCATCTTCGTTCGCTGAGGAAAGTGCACTGAAGGAAATGATAGGAAGGGATGAGAAAGAAGTAGACATCGAGTTGATGCGACGCGACAATGACGTGAAGGGCGAGCACTTCGAACATCGAAAATAACTGCATACCTATATTTATATATGAGAACATTCTTCTTCCTACGTTCCAGACAAGCCATAGAGGAGTCCTCGGCCATGTTTAGTGTCCGGACAACCTGAACGCTCACCTAGAAGCACTGGCAGCCAGGTTTGCGAACGTGTTGAATCATGAATGGGCCAGCAGGAGAGAAGATATTGATTGGAAAAGAGAGCCTAAGCCCAACCAGGAATGAATATCCCGGAATGTGTGTAGGTTGCCAGTTGCCATCCGAATTTGTTACTGCACGCAACAAAAATTGAAGTAGCTGGTGGTAGGATGGCTGATGGGGGTGCCCAGGTGACTTGTGATGTTATCGCCCCGGCGCGTCTTGGCCCCTGATACGACCTCGGCAAAAATGTCGGCCCGAAAATAGATCTACCCCTGGTGACCCGAAAAGGAGAACTTATCCCCGGCGAATTCTGTTCCACGGTTCAACAACATTCTTCTGCTCTCAAGCCACCTACGCCTCTTCCTCTTCAAGAAGTACATCGCAAGTTGCGCAACACGGAAGGAGGAAATACTTCCAGCCGATGGATTGCTTTTGATCCCATCTCCAGTCATTTCTTAAGAGTCACGTCTCCTCCTGCCTCTCCAGACGATCCCAGAAAATTGACTTCCAACACTTTGCATCCCTCTACAATACAGAAACTTTACGTAATGCCCTGCAAAGATGCTTTATCACTGGCCAAGCATCATTTTGATCAAGCGATCAGACCGGGGCAGCAATACTAGTCCAATTGATACTTGAGATCAACCGCTACTGCGCTTATTTTTTCAACATTCATCGTCATGCCACAGAAAATTTATTCTGAACTGTTCTGAATTAGCTCCTTTTTTCGCAACAGCCCCCATCAATCAGTTTCTTTGGAACATCATTCTTCTGCTCACTTTCCACCGGATGTAAAATCTGCCAAGAAATATAAGCGCTACAGTGAAGAGAAGCCAATTGTAATCCGGTTTTGCCTGCGCATTATCATTCATTGCACCTCAAGTTCAATTGTTCCCGAAATGATCAAAATAATCATCACACTACAAAGAGAAAAGTCTGCATTATGAAAGTCTTCTCCTAGTGACACTATGCAAAGTTGCCGAGTTGCCAAGTAGGCATCTGAGATCGTAATCTGTTGCCGAAGCATTATGTAATGTCATATCATTATGGCTGTGAAAATAAGGAGGCACTTCTGTTTGAGGATTGCCCATAAGCTGGTAAAGCTCAAGTGAAACGTATTGTTCTCTTGGAGAAAAGTGGTGCAAACAGCGCAAAGCGCATGCTGTGTAGCCTACACATGTGCTAATTGTGTCTTTTGGTCACTTTTCTGAAGAAAAGCCACACAAACTGTTTGGTTAATCATTTGATGTGGAGTCTTGATTGACGGTCAATCTGACAGCTACATAAAAGCTAGAGCAACTCTCACGAAGAAATTTTCCATTTACGACTATTAGTTCCACTCTCTGTTTTCTTTGCAACCCTTTTTTCATTGCCATCTATCCATCGCTCTTATAAATCAGTCTGTTTTTATCGCGTCAGGAGCCTTCCGTTGTTATAATCAATCCAAATCCAGCTTTCAACCCTTGATATAATTGCGCGCCAGACTCAGTATTTCTGTGAACAAACAGAACCTGTTTTTATTTGCTATCTGAACAGTTTCTAAGCTAAAACTTGCTTTGGGATACTATGCTCTTGCCATCAGATAAATCACTTATAGACCAATATTACTATGCCTTGGTCTCCCCACCTATTTCTTATGTAAAAGCGCAGGAGCACAGAAGGTATCTCCATATTATAGTTTTTGATTGTTCCATAGAGGTCTGAAAGCTTGGTCATATAGGATGTTTATGTGCTAGCGTAGCGCACATGGACCGGCCGGCCTGGCCGGCCAAACCAGGCTAAGTACCACTTATATAGCAGCAGCATTGGATTCACTTATCGAGGGGCAAGGGTCAGTGTTCGGAACTATCTTTTTCCATGTAGAGTAAGTTTGAAGCGCATTGACATGCATAAACAACCCCACTACAAGTCCTACCAGCTATCCTACCCAACACAACCCGCAATTACAACAACAACAGTGGCAGAATTCGCAACCCTACCTTCCTTTCACGTTAATCAACGCGCCAAAATGGATCCTTCAGCATACTTTGCGTCAGCCAAATTGTAAGTGATCATCTTCTTTGAGTAATTGCCTTTCCGCCTGTCATTACCGCTTCTAGGAGTGTTGGTTTGGTTTCCTTCCACTTCACCACAATACACTTTGAGAGGAATTACACATGGTTGCTTTGAAGATGTTTCTAATAGTTCCATAGGTACAAAGCCGCCACCAAAGAGTTTACCAGCTGGCTTGCCGAAGAGGGTAAAGCATGCGGCTTTGATGTGCAGAATATTACAACCACAACTGCGCAAAAGGCCAGCCACAAAGGAAAACCATCAGTAAGTGTATTCGGACATGAGCTTCCAGTGATGGAGGCGCAAAACCCCGTGTCATTTGCTTCAGCCTACTCGAAGCCCCGTTGTCCAATATTGAAGAAAAGCGCTAACTAGGATTCGTGCAGAAAACAAAGTACCAAATTCCCCTACGCCATTTTGTTGAACTTGCGAATACGGTTGCCATAAATCCCAAAATGTCAATTCCAAGCCATATTCTCGAGCAGTTAGACACTATCATTCGGCTCCGAAAAGAGGTATCGCAGTTTTACGCACAATTGAAAGGTGGCAATAACACAAGCAAGAAGGATGAGAGCCATCAATACTTCATCGAATTGTTGGAAAATGTACGACAAATTCTTGGACCACAGATTTCAAATTTGCCCAAGAAAGTGGACGCCTCTTCCGGATCAGCAATACAAACCGTTGCAAGCATACTTGCCCAATTGGATTTGGAGGAATCTAAACCTACACCAATCAAACGATCAAAAGCTATGTCTTCCAAGGCCAACAAGAAAGGTGATCTTGTCCCTTACTACGACATCGAAAGTGGACATGAAGACCATTTTCTTCTTTTGTCTTTGTTCTTCTTCTTGGAAATGGCAAAAGTTCGGAGATTCATACGAGAAACTTGGCAAGAATACAAGCAGGGCAAGACAGATCTGATCACTTCGGCATTGGTGACCGATACCGCTAACGAAATCATACAACGTGGTGTTGAGGATCTATTTGAAGAAATGGCATGGTGGAAAGATATACCCTCACAAGATGAGTGGCTCAACTGGCTGTATTCTCGGATTTGTCCCAAGGCCAAGTTGTTCGAGTCGGAGGGACGATTGAATCCTAAGACTCTCAACCAAGCAAAGTACATTTGCCTGTTGACTTCAACCGTCTTGAAGGACTTTATGAAGACGATAAAGGATGATCTGAAGTGGCCTAAGAACTTCTGGCTTACCCCTGATCACGAAAAATTCCACCTCCCAGACAAACCATTAGCAATGAACGAAGAATATGCAGCCGAGAAGAGGATTCTTTTCATTCTATTACGGTATCTGGATTCTGCGGCTCGACTTGGCGCAAAGCACGGGCTCGACTTTGATTTTGCACAAGACCAAATCACCAGAGCATTCATTAAGGGGAAGGTATCCATCAAGGGAGAGGTTCCTCTTGGTCTTGTGTTTGAGGTTGAAATTCTCAAAGATATTTACCATGTCCTTGGTAGTCGCTTGGCTCGACCTCTCCAAGAGCTACAAGAGACTGGGAAGGATGTCTTATCTGCCATAGATTCATACGGCGCCGCTCAAAGAAACCTCGTCAGCCTCGGGTTTAAAATGGACGAACAAAGGATGAAGCTTCTCAAGGCCAGCTCGGATTTATTGGAAGATATACGCAAAATCATCTTCTGCAATGTCGAGGAAGACTACATTGTGTATACGATGGATCCATATATTTTTCCGAATCCTACCATGCTTGGAAAAAAAGTTGCAAAACATTGTTTTCTTCGCAATAATCCACTGCTTTGTGGTTCCATGGCATATCACTTGAGAAGAGCGATGCAACAAACCAGCTTGGTCATAGGCAATATCTACAGCACTATCATTTCTACGGCCCACCTTTATAACGCTTTGCGTGAAGAAAAGCTGCTTAAGACCAGCTGGCCTGATATGGAGTATGTGCTCTCTGCCCAAAACGAAGGCCGTCTTTTCTATGGAGGTCGTCCACAAAAGCCGCAAGATTATTACAAGCGGATTCATCTCGCTTTGGGGGGAAGCGTCACCAATTTTTCGAAAAACAGAAAGAACAAGGGTGTCGCTTATAACCCCTCACCGTTTGCCTGGAATGATCGAAATTTGACGCAAGTGGAGCCCATCTTTGCCATATTCACAGATCGCTACCTAAATAATAAGGGTCGAGCGGATATCAGTAGCGAAAAACTTGCGGCTGTCATGGCAGCAATGAAGAACTCCGATCAACCCTCCTCCAAGCTTCAGGGTATAGCCTACGATCTCTCGACAGGACCTGCGGTAAACCTCCTCGCCTTCCTAAAAGCAGCGCTCAGTCGTGAAGAGCAACACCTTCAATTCAACTATCTCTCTATGCACATCCGGTGCGCAAAACTCCTCTGGGAAATTAGGGAATACTTTGTCACTCGAGCCTCCCCTGGAGGAGAGCAATACTCTCTAATGACAGGGGCTAATATTACCAGATTAAAGGGCTGGCTTGAACAGAGCGCTTTCGAACTGGACGAAGTGTTGTTTACACGCATCGTTACAGTAATTTTCCTTGCGGATCCCGAGGCTGCTAAAGCCTCGGAGTCATTTACACCCCAGGCCACTGAAAGTAGCAAGGATTTGAGAATATTGGGTGTTAGTTTGTCAGGCACTGCTAAGATTGTAGAAGAGCTCATCAAGAATGAGGGGTCTATGGAAGTAAAGGGGAGGGGGATCAAGGGCTTGTAGGGAAGGAAGATGACGAATATGTAGAATTTAGAGACATCACAATTCGAGACTCATACTATTACTTGTAAAAAAAACCCCCCAATTCTGTCTGTTTGTTCATTAGGAGTGATTCTAGCCTTCTTTTTCATCATGTTTCTGGTATATTTTTCGTATATCATCTGAAGTTCGTTCAACTTTGACCAAGTTCTTTCTCAATATTTTTGGAGTATCATCTAATATTTATTCGAAGTCTACATTGTTGTCTACTAACTTGGTGAAAATCATCATAATAGATTAAATGCAAATCCGATTACAATTTAAACTTCCGAATTCGCTTATTATCCAATCTTCAGTCAAACTCTCTCTTGTTCTCTTTTGCACTCTGAAAAATATATTGTGATAAATTGAATTCAAGTCAGACTGCAATTCAGACTTCTGAGTTCGCTTGTCGTCTGATCCTCATTCTAATTCTATCTTGTTCTCTTTTACCCCCAGAAAAATATTAGCTTAAATCAAACACAAATTAGGCGAGAAATTGAACTCCCAAATGTTCTTCTCATCTCTGATTCACCTTGGCATTTTGATCCACCTGGAATACGCTACAAGTCCCAAATTTCAACCCTACATTCTACGATTCAAAGTTTACCATGTGACATTCCCCGATTTTGAAGAAAAGTACGTGGCGTTCGCATTCCAACCAGTTCGCGAGCCTCGCTTAAATCGCCACCCCCTTTCCGACCTGTCCACATTCCAAAAGACTTTCACGCGCGCTGTGTTTACACATTTCATTACTAGGGGGAAATTCTACACGGAGTCTTTTTGGTCGCGTTAACTCTTGTTACAGCTTCTCTAGTCAAAATAATAAATTTGCAAAAGGACTTGTGCGCATTGAATTAGGTGCGCAGAGCTTGCTGCACTTAATTCACTGTGTAAACTGGATTGTGCAAGATTTGAGAGCTCCTCGTGTCTTGTGGTGAATAACAGTAAATGCAGTGCACCGCATTCCAAAATGGTGGCGCACTTTCATACCATGCTGTCGTGTCGCGTTGTCGTGTCGCAATCGCAGTAAAAACCTTAAAGTGTAGCAATTCAAAACAGCAGGCACGAGTGGCGCAATTGAAGGTGTCGCATTTTCGTGGCGCGTTGAAGCAGTGGAAAAACTCTAATTTGGCGCAATTTTGTGAGGGCTCGAGGCAGCAGTGTCGCATTCCGAGGTGGAAAAACTCTAATTTGGCGCAATTGAACGTGTCGCAGTCGGGGCACAACCTTAAATTGGAGCAATTTTCAGACGGCAGGTTCGAGTGGCGCAATTGATGGTGTCGTGTCGTGGCGCTCGACGGAATGTCTGGAGCATTTTCGAAAGGAAGGTACGATGGTGGCTACATGGTGAAGTTTGGCGAGGGCAAGGGAAAAGGGGGAAAGTTCATATTTCATCGACTACGCTGCATACTTTCGCTGTGTTGAGTGAGTACTGTAGTATAGAGGAAAAGTAGAATTTTTGCTAATTTGTTCAGGTTGCTACTAAATTACCTGGGTATCTTCTACTCAGTGCAGCCTTTTGCCCATCTCATACTTTCTTTCCGTGTGCTTTCAAATCAAGATCGATCGCACCAAGTCATGCTTAGACTACTTAGTAGGCTCCTCGGGTACAAATATGGAGCCAGTAAGACTTTAATGTCACTAAGTTTACTTTTACGTCAAGTGTCATGCTATCCCAATTCAGACTGCCGATTTCCAATTTTCCACAGCTGCCATCATCTATTCACTCTTGTTGTGAACATGAGCTGTGTCTGACAACTACTTGGAACCTGCCAAGAGAGCAGGCTCAGCAGATAGTAGAATTGCACATCGGATAGAGAGTTGAAATTGGGAAATTGGAAAGAGAGGAGGAAATTAAGGGTGGAAAGGACAGAGAACATGGAAGGTAACTCAGAAGCAGAAGCAAGGTGCAACTCAACTCACTACTTGGATTTCACGTGGACTAAGAACAATCAAAGAAAAGAAGAATAAATTCAAAGCAAAAAAATCAAACTATAACACCAAAAACCCTATCTCTATTTCCGTACCAGCCCCCAACCCTGAGAAGAGATACCCATTCCATGCCCCATCCAACCACCCACCACAGAAAAAGGTACGAAAATTAAAAAAGAAAAAAAAAAACCTCCCAGCCTAATGCTCCTACCGCAAGGCCATCTATATCCAATGCAAGCGGATGCAAATCCCCAACCCAACCTCCCACGATGAAAGACCACCTCATCCACACCAAAAGACAGCCACTTCCCTGTCCTATCTACCTTGCACAATCATCCAGCCATGCATCAACCAATCCATTATCTCCTGCTTGCATGCTAGTTTGAGAAGGATAAAAGAAAGCTCCAATACAAAAAAGAAGGAAACGGCTCCAACTCCGCTCACACCAAGGAGCAAGAGATGGGGAAAAAGGGGGGGAGCCTTATAGAAGGGCCAAGGCTCCAGCAAGGGCAGCAAGAGCCTTGCCAACCTTGTTGCTGGCGGCAGAGCCGGTGAACTGGATAGGTCCAGCTGTGATGCTACCGGTAGCTTTGGCGATGGGGCCGGCGGGTGGAGGCGGGGGCGCTGAGATGGATTCGCCTTTGGAGCCAGAGACATCTTTCGGAGATGGGGCTGGTGGAGCTGGAGGTGGGGGAGCTGGAATTGGTTTGGGGGGTGTTGGGACACCGGTGATGATGGGAGCCTTGGTCTCGCATGGGATGGTGACGACGGGCTGTTGGGAGATGTTAGTACGATTGTAAGTGAGAAGAGGAAAGGACTCTGGAATACGTACAGTGCTGAGAGTGCATGGGCAGTTATCGACGGTGACGGTCTCACCCTTGGTTCCTTCCCATTTCTTGCCGTTGACAGTCCAGGTGGTGTCTTCACTACAGACGGTGACGTAGATGCTGGCAACCTTGACCTCCCAAGCCTTGTCATCATCATCTTTGTCCTTGTCATCACCGTCTTTCTTGGGAGGTGGTGGAGGTGGTGGAGGTGGTGGAGGACCTGGAGGACCTGGAGGACCTGGAGGACCAGGCTTTCCTGTAGGTCCAGGAAGACCGGAAGGCCCAGTGGGGACGACGATGTTGTTGGCAACGTTAACCTTCTGGTTCTGAAGGTTCAACTGGTTGTTGGCGTTCGACGAGTTCGCTCCATTTCCCCCATTCCCGTTGCCGTTACCGTTGCCATTGTCAGGGCTTTGCGTCCGGCTTGCATCGCTCTTGGTGTTGTTATTCAAACCGATGTCGACGTCGGGTGATTTGTTGGGTTGGTCGTTACCAAAGTCAGAGTTGCCATTCGGAGATTTCGAACTGTCAGTATTGTCGTTGCCTGAGTCCTTAGCAATGGCGCCAGTGGCGATGTTGGTGGGTCCTGGTCCTGGTGGTGGTGGTCCTTGTCGTTGGCTGTCGCTATCATAGTCGTCGTTGGGAGTAACAAGGTCGGTGTTGGGAGTAACGGCGTCGTTGTTCTGAGACGGAGTGTTGCCGTTGGGCCCAGATGGAGGGTTGCCGTTGGGCCCAGACGGGGGGTTGCCGTTGGGCCCAGATGGAGGGTTGGGAGGCTGAGCAGCGACCATCGTCACCAATGCCAAAGCGGCAGCAATAGTGTTGAACCGCATATTGGGCCCGAGGAAATTAAATATCGAAAGGTCAAAAGAGTGTGTAACAGTCAAAGACTGATGTAAACGAGTGGCAGGGGAACAAGAAGACCTTGAAAGCTTTGCGAGAGATGCAACTGCTGGTGCTGTTGAGGAAAGAGAAGAGTAAACTTGGGATTCAAGTCTGTCTTTAAGGACAGTCCGAAGCCCTCCCTTGAAAAGATCACAAACTCGCTTAAGCAAACTCCTCGACTTCATTCTCCCCAAAAAGGGCCTCGCCCATTGCTGGTCAAAACATCCTATTGTTACGAGCATGCCGGCAGACAAATGGCGACCGAATCAAACGGCACGGATCTGCGGCTACGTTCTTCACCAGCCGCCAGCTTAATCTCAAAATGAAATAGTGTGTTGTGATTTGACCCGAGGAGAATGCGAAGAGGCAAAGACACCTCGCCAGGTACAAGAATGGCGGCCGAAAACCATCGCGGAAGCATGTACTCTGCATGCTGGCTCATATTTGGCGGTCTTGGCCATCGTCTGCACTTGCATTCTTTATGGCAACGCGAAAAATTCAAAACATATTTGAGACACGCGAGATGACTTCATTCCTGTGGATGGCTAGCATCACTTGACATTGGGAGACCACAATAGAAGGTATAATTTGACGTTTCTTTGATTTGTGGCAATTGGAGGACTTGAGCGCTCTTCAAAGTCAACCACAGCAAACATTGAATACTCGTGAAGCCGTGTCCCACGACACATCAAGGTCGGAATCATGAACACACATACACAAGTCCTCCACGTTCATGTACCATCCCGTATCCCTCCTTGTCCACCGAGTAATACTCTTTTATGGCCCGATGCAACATTTACGCAGATGAAGCGAATCTCTTTCTAATGAGCCGTCCATTGACAGACCGGAACGCCAAAAATGCAGTGGGATACTAGCAAGTGTATACAAGCAAAAGCAAGTATCCGTACCGAAGACCACCATATGCAAGGTATCAAGCCACCGCCATTGACATTAAAAATCATTAAGTCGCTCGATCTCTGAACGCGGCGAAACAGTGTGGGGAATCTATGCAGTCGCTAAAACACAAAGCTCCATTTATCGAAGACTTTAAGATGTCGTCTTTCATGAAAAATGGAGGTTGAATAACACACTGGTCGTCCCAGGAATCAACCAATATATGAAGTAAGAAAAGACTTTTTGCAGTGTGCAGTCGGATAGTTCATCGATTCGCGCGGCTCATGCTTCGTTCGGGGAGATTCATGCTATTATGGAATCGGCTGGTGAGGGAGTCGAAGTCATAATTTTTCAATGTCTGCTCGTACTTGGAGCTTTTCATGAACTTGGGAACGGAATCCTATTGGTGCGTGTTAGTAACGGATCTTCCAAACTCCAGCAAGAAAACTTACGCTGGCCATGAGTTTGAAGACTGAAATCTGGGCTTCCTCGAATAATTTGGTAACCTCCTTTAGACTATCGATCATTGCAGCGTCTTGTCCCACCGCCTTGGTCATCCTGGTGGCGAGTTGATTTCGCAGCAGATGGTCGATGTTGAGTTCGCACGGCGAACCTGGGGCGAGAAAAGCGTTGTAGATGCCGTATGCTGAAGCCATGGTTTCCTTGACAGAATCAAGACTCTGTCCCGCACCTTTACTGGAAACAGCCCTTGAAGAACTGGCCTTAATTGCGGATCTACATGCACGGAGGAATTCATCTACGTCAAGATAGAACGACAGATTCTCTTCGCAATGAGTATCGCGTAAGTTTTCCCGGAACAACAATCTCAATGCGGCATCATTCAAAATCTTGTCCAACTTTTGAGTATTGGAATCACGGGAAACTCCCGGCCGAGTGGCAGCAGGGCCATTGGCTTCACTCTCCGAGATGCGTTCTCTGGGGGTCATGTTGATGACATCTTTGCCTTTTTGAGAGAGTTGATAGATGGCATGCTTCGTTGGCTGAAATCTGTTCTCCTTTTCTTTCTCTGAACCGCCCTGTTGTGATAGGTAGAGTCGATCGGATTGAACACACCATATCAAATCTTGCTCTAAGAACAAGGTCGCAATCTCAGTGGTTTCTCGGCGATCGACCGTGGTACAACAATCCATCAACCAATCTGTAGCCGCCTTGCCTGTGAAAGTCTGATATACCACTTTGGGCGGAGATCCAACTTTACGCTCGCTAGCCATTCTGACACCTGCCATTCCATCCTTGTACTCACTCAGGGAGTCAGAGTCAGCAGAACTGCTGGTGGCTTTTATATTAGGACCATTTTGGCCCACGAAGCGTCGGAAGATGACCTCAATCGTGCTGCGATCTGAGGATAGTTTATCTGTTGCAGAGTCCCTTTCCAGAATTACGAGCTGCATAGTGTTGCGGGGAGAATTGACCAGTTCTGTTACGTGCTTTTGTTGAATGCCGTTTTTGGCACAGAACCTCTCTAAAACATGAATACCCTTGGGAGTTAATTGCCAGACGGAGCCTTTCATCGTGAACTCCTTTGCTTGCTTTCCATCTGCTGACTCGACAAATCTAGCATCTAGAAAACGCTGGCACACCGAGCGCGCCATCTCACGCGCCATCGAAAACGTAGTAGTAGTGGTTGTCGTTACAATCCGGGATGGATCTTTGGGATCTGGCATTCGGTTTGATTGTGAGAATTTTAGCGAACCCAAGTTGTTGATGGCCTCTTCGGATAAGAACGAGTGATCCACTCGTGTCAGGCGTACACGGTGGGGAGCCAGTGGCAGGCTAACAACTAATGTTGAAAATAAATCTTTGAAATCCTTGAGATAATTAGTTTAGATACTCATGCATATTCCCTCCCGAAATTTTCTTACTCTTGTAAAGGGACGGTCGTCTGATGTCATGCGCAATAAGCGCGACGAAGTTTGATGCATTTTGTTCTGGCTCGACGTAAATGCAATAGGAGCAGGAGTGTTACTAGGCGTATTCCAGTACGCTTGTGACGGGGGATTCGTTCCCAGAAGAGCCTGCTGGCTCGAACTTGAGCTGGCCGTCGCTGCTCTGGAGAGGGGAGCCGTGGCTGGAGGGCTGAGACCAGGAGAGGTTGTCTCCGTCCCAGGCGTGCTTGCAGGTGTATCTGAAGTATCTGTATCTGTATTGGATTCGAGTGCAGAAGTTTTCTGCTGCTTCGGTGAGGGAGAGGGCGATGTTGCGGGTGTGCTCTGCGCAGAGAGATATAAACTGCCGCCAGACGGGCGATTTCGTACTGTGGTCGGGCCGGATAGATTCGCAAGAGCGCCAGTCGTCTTATCGCGAGCCAATGCTGCGAAATTGAATATCGAGGGCCGGTTTTGTCTCGAGGAGCTCGTCGAGAGCGTCGATTGGCGATGGTGATAACGAATGGCTTTGATGGTGTTGGGGGATGGGATCAGCGAGGTCGACAGCGGCAGCGACAGTGGAGGGTTCGAAGGGTTCGAAGGGTTCTTAGGGTCGTTAAACAACGATGGGGTGACTGCTGGGACTGCTAGGACCGCTGGGTCTTTCGATGCTGGCGGTGGATGTGAATGGGGCTTCGGTGGAGGAGGCTTTGGCGCGATAGTCGAGCTCCTTGCGGCTATTTGAGGAAGCTGCGAAGTTGGTTCCAGTTGCGAACGTGAAGGTAAAGGTGAACTACTTGCGGCGGCAGCCATATGAATAGTCTGTCTACCAGGCTACCAGGTCCCGTACAGTACAGGCCCGTCCTACTGGTCGTGTAGGAGGTTTTAGCTTTCCTATGCTTGCCGATCTGTGTGGGCACTGGTGAGGGCAAGGGCGAGGGGTGGAAAAACGGTGGTGAGTGGATCTGGAGGAGACAGCGGCCTGGGGCTCTGGATGGGCGAAAGGCAAAAAAAGGAGATGATCAGAAGCACCGGCACCGTCAGACCCCTGGGCCTGGTCCGCTGGGACTGGGACGTGGAGATGTGAATAATGCCGTGGTGGAGAGGATGATAGTCTAGGGAGGGAGCGTGGTGCTGATGCGGTTCTGGCGCTGTTCTGGCGCTGTTCTGGCGCTGTTCTGGTGCCGTTCAGTCGGAGAGTGCTGGGTGCGCTCACTGCGCTGGGACTTGGGACTGAACTGGGCTGGGCTGGCAGTAGGCGCCAGTGCTGGGCACTGGGAGCTGGGTATTGTATGGGATTATGGGACTGACGCTGCGATGGGACTGACCTGCGATGGGACTGAGGGACCGATGCTGCTTTCTCGTCCGTCGCGACAACTCGGCTGGGTGGCGAGGGGGTCCGGCCTTGGGCTTGGGTACGGCTACGCTTTCGGAGTGGATCAGGGCAGCGAGTGGCAGAAACGTGGCAGTGGGTGTGAGCGTCGACGCGGAGGGACGTGAGCCAGCGCGCGGGAGAGATGCTGCGGTGGTGCTAGAGGGACGACGACGACGCCAGAGAGAAACAGGTACGAGGAGTACGGTACAGAACCTACGAGAGAGACTGCGAGTTGTAGCTTGTAGCAAGTAGTGTAGACAGGCCCTCAAGCCGCTGTTGCGGAATTGGCAGCGCAGCGCAGGGCGGCGGACCGACAGGGGCGGCAATGGCCGTTCAGGGTAGGGTAGGGACTGATGATTACGAGGACAAAGGAGTGCCCGGAGAGTGATTGCAAGAAGTTAGGGCAGGGCACGGGAGGGAGGCGAGGCGAGGTGAGGAAATTATGGTGTTATAAGAGTAAATAAGTAGGTAGTCAGTGTGAGGTGGATAGGCGATGATTAGGAATCGGCGAGGCGTTTGGCGGAGGAGTGCCCGTGGAGCCGCAGATGAAGACGAATGTGGTCCAGGAGGAGGTGATGAGGAGGTGATGAGGAGGTGATGAGGATGAGAGTGCAAATTTACGGAGTGAGGTGAGGTGAGGTGAGGATGTTTGGAAGTGAGAGTACCTAGGCGAGCGGGGGATTCGATGGTGCTCGGCTTAGTCGTCGTCTAAATGCCATGTGCTGTCGCCAATGTTGGTGTATGTAGGCAGGTCGGCAGGTAGGCAGTCAATACGCTTCGCCGTCCAGTCGAGGAGGTTTATTAGCGATGCAGCGCGGTACCGGTACGGTACGAAGCAGAACGAATGGCGAGTCTCTTCCCAGACAAAGGCTGCTCACGGCCGAGCCGGCTGGGTGTGCTGCTGTACTAGAATTGTACAGTCCGTACTGTACTGCTGCAACAACCAGCGCAACGCTTCACTTGTCTCACGCCTTTTGCGCGTCTCTCTCTACATGCAGAGTGTTTTTCTTCTTCCTATTCTGTTTCCGTAGCGTTCTACTCAATTGTTGCTGGAAGGGGATGGTTCAACAAGCGCAGCGGCCCGAGACAGGCAATGGGAGTAGGGCCACAAGGGGCTAGAGCGGGCAGAGAGGAGACTCAAGAGAGCTACGATCTTGCTAGCGTGCGAGATGGGGCGCCGTAACTCAATGCAGTGATGGAAATCCGATGCTGTTGGATGTGATCCGTGATGGAGGATCAACGGCCATGGCCCATGGGAAAGAAAAGGGTTGATGCGGATGCAATGGGATGAAATTGAGGTTGTGAAAGGCACGCACGGCACACGTCGACGACCTACATAAATACACTCACTCATTACGTATCGTCACTACTCCGCATACTCCGTACTCACTTCGAATCCTTCCTCTACTACCATGAGGAGGACTGGAGGCAAATAATGCTACCAAATGCTATTGCTACTCCGTACTCCTCTGCTTCTGCTTAGAAGGCTCGCGAGCATAGGCTGGCTGGCTGGAAAATGAGCCTGCTCCTCTTGTACTGTGGCCGGCTCAGGCTCTGCGGGTAGGTCGTCGGAGATGTGGTGCTGATGCGCACGCTCACCAACCAGCGGCCTCGATTCGCCTCGGTCAGGGCAGCACTGCAGATTCCCCTCCCGTCTCCTCGCCCTTCCCACGAGGTCAGAAGCCCTAGGAACACGATCAATCTCTCCGTCGCGGCGTGGACCCCCTGCGAGCCACGAGAGTTCCCACGTAAAGTGAATGCAAATAAGCACACCCCGGCCCGTTGGCCAGATTTTGCAGGACAGTACGAAGCGCCGCATCTGCATCATCAGCAGCAGCATCAAGGCCCGAGCTTACCGTACACATTGTGAATGATGACAAAGTGGCAAATGTAAGTGAGCTCACACGCCTCAGTGAGGTAATTTGTAGAGAGAATTGAGGTGAGGTGAAGTGAGGTGAAGTGCCCGAGTATATTTGGAATTTCGCCCCATATGCCTCTTGCGCATCAGGCGGATCAGACGGAGAACAATCGGCATTGGCGTGGAGCCATGGGGCTGGCTAGCCGCATACAGCTTAGTCTCCACTAGCGTGCCGGGCTAGACTCGATAAGCATCTGCTTCAGGGTGTCTCCTTCCGGCGGCAGCTCAATCTGTGACCTGAGGCATCACATCTCCATGCGACTTCTCCACCCCCCGCGCATCCCCCTCTCTTCACGCTTAAAAGAGTGGGCGCACGTATCAAAGTGGAAGGGCGAGAAGCGGTGCACCCTCCCAACTTCGGTTCTCCTCCGTCACGCCATGCCTTCCTATCACAATGGAGTAGGCACTGAGGAGTGGAGAGGATACAGTACTGTCTGTAATCGTCGTTCCAGCCCAGATCCTAGGAAAAGGTGTTGCGGTGTGAAGATAGGAACTCCAGCCAGGCAAAGATCGACAACCGGTGAACGCCCAGCGCCATGTGCCTCCAACGTGCGCGAGAGAGATGCGCACAAGTTCCAACCGAATAGGGCTGTACTTCTAATAAGCCAGCCTCTTGCATAGTGATCGCGTCTACGCGCGTGTTCGACGTCTTTAACGATAGAGAATGTTTCTGCAATCATACATGTGGAGTAGTCTGGACGCTTATCAGTGCAAGCTAATTTTCAAGGCAAGCCTTTGGACTCTCCTTGATGCAATAGACTAATTCAACCGTGGAATATCTCCATCTCTATTGACCACGAGGAAAAAGAACGGTATGCGCCGAGAATCAGAGCACCAGTGTCTTGTATCGAGGTAGCGCGTTTGTCTAACCCTTGTGAATTAATTGATTTATGGTATCACTGGGAATTTTGTTCACTCGGCTAATAAGTGACACAAAAGGGGGCCTGATATGGCTCCAACTTTTCATCGAGTGTTACCTTCTTGGGAGTTTAAATTTGCATTTCGTACTGCCTTTGTACCGTATATGTTTCAATTGATTTTTTGTGTAATTAATCTGTTGGCTTTCCTGGAACACGTTTGAGGGATGAATTGTATCTTGGCAACTCTTCTGGGCGGGTGGCTATGCTGAGGTTGAATTAGCCTATTCACCAACCTCAAGGTCAAACTTCAGGAGGCTGTCGGTACTGTAAGCTCAAACATTCGAATTACTCTCCAACCCCTTGCAGCTCGGAGTTGAAGCTACGCACCAAGTAGTACTGCCTATAGAATTACTGCTACTGGAAAACTGATGTGCGTAGAGTCTCTCGCGGTCCGAAGTCGGGTGGCACGCGAGATGGTCAATCGAGGAGCTATTCTCTAGTAAGCCAAATAGTTCACTTGCGTCAACCTGCAATCTCCTTGGAGGCCCTTGGCCCCTTGCCAATGTCTTTGTGGTTAGTCAACAACTGTTTTAAGACCATTCCCTGATGATCGAGATAAATGGCATAAACGATGGCTCGTCTCACAACGGTATTCAGAGTAAGCGAAAATGGCAAACCGGACGTCGTCATAAAACCCTTGTTCCTCGACAACCTGCGTTTCGAAGGAAATCCGCCATTGACATCCACAAGTACAGCAAAGTACTGTACAGTAGATCTGGGGCAACATCCACATGTGCATGATGCGTGCGAATATCGAACGATTGTTCTTTGGAATTTCGAGATTGGTGATCAAGATCGACTGCTGACACAGCTTGATTCACGGTGGCAGGCTGACAGCCAGGGCTCGCTTCAGCAGTTCGCTAAACAAACCTCCCCCGAGGCTATCATATGATAGCAGCATGCATAGCGCGCTCTACCGTACCGTACAAGAATGGATGAATAATTGCACACGGCGAGTGCTGTCTCGTTGGTCGATGTTGCTTCTCCCAGTATCTCCGGTGTGGATGCCTGGCATTGGGAAGTTACCAGGTGCGAGTGCGGAGGTCGATATGACTTGTCGGGTATCGCGCAAGGGATTCATGCCAGCATCGCTCAGGCCAGGTCAGCTTTTTTTGCCACTGGGAGTGAGAGTTACGGCATCAATTATGTTGAGAACTATGTCTGCGGAGCGGTGTAGATTTCGCGAATCTTACCGACCTGACCATTTTCCATTGCTGAAAAGAGCCTTTTGAGTTGAGAACCGATTAGAGACCAAACATCCATCTCGACATAGAACTGTACCGAGTTTTCAACCACTAATTTCCAAGTAAAAAGAACCCTGAAAACGGGTTCATTTTACAGACTGAACCGTCCAAATAAACTTCTCCAAAAACAAATCGGTGGCTGAACTCCGAAACCTAACCGTCTTGTCACTTACAGGGTGGTCAGCAACCCCTCATTTTATCTGACAAAAGCAGCGGGCCCGATTTCCACGCGGAATTTTTTCCTTTTGATTGCGTGCAGTTCCCTCTTCTGCGCTCCAGAAGTCTATCCGAGCATGCGACGTGGTAGGACAAAGGGCGGGGCCAACGGTTCCTCGTGGATATAGACACGTTGGAAGCACGACAGATGAGGTCAGGCCACATGGAAAGCTGGGATCCTCCTGCTTCTTTTTCACCTTTTTTTTTTCAGTCCACGCGAAGCTGCCGTGGCTGCGTGGTTCGGCCGCTAGTGTTGGTTTGGGTCTCTATGGCGCTGATAGGCATTCTGATATATGTCCGTGCGCCATGCGGATGAGGGCATCTCTGGTTTACGAGAGCTCCTTGCTTTCTATTGCCAAAAGCTGGTCACCAGAGCAGGGTACTTGGCGAGGAGCCATAGGTTCTAGCACTTTTTGCTATAAATCAAAAATTTCGAGCTTAAAGCAAAGGGGATTTCGTAGCGCCATGCCCATCCAGATTTGGATGGTGTTCTACGAAGTACGGTATTTCTAGAAGATCGATCACATAGGCACAAAGAAAAGAGACGGAAACCTTGGAATGTCACGGTCCACCACCACGTGGCAGAAGTTTCCGTCGTGCCTTCTTTCCTTCTTTGTCTCAGACTTTTCAGCCTTGTACCGTACGTAAAAGTACTGAAAGTTGGACGAAATGTTTGTTGACCGGGGTCTGGAAGCCTCGTTTCCCATCTGACCGTCTTCCCATTTCCCAAATGGCATGACTAAAATTATACCCCACGTTTTTTGTCCTTTTTTGAAAAGTACACCAGGTGCTGTACTCCGTAGCTCCCGAACTTGCGCGCCCCGAAAATGGGAACTCGTTCATTTCAAGTGGCTGGCTGGCTGGCTAGCGGCAAATGTTGGGCGTTAAAATATTGTCAGTCGTGTAAGCAAGCGCTGGATGCTGGATGAGTAGCAGACCGTTTACGCAATGCCTTCCGAGCAGGCTAGCAGAGCGGTGTAAAGCTACTTTTCTTCCCCTGTCGACTGGATCGACTGGATCAACTTCTCCAAGAAGGCATGGATCGTGGCGAACAGGGGTCTCCTCAGAATCATCGTCGCTTTAACCTCACATAACGTGGAAAGTGGTTAAGCATGTTCAGGCCGCGATGCTTCCCAACAGAAAAATGGGATTGCGACTTGATGGATGTGATGCTGCAGGCGACAAAGATCTTCCCGGATACAGCTGCAGAGTCAGGAGACATGGGTATCTAAATCTTCTTAACTCTATCGAGTGATCTGGGAGATATTGACAACTGATGGCTGGTGAGTCAGGCATGACTCAGCTCCAGGAAACGGAAGAAACAATCGCGAGTCATGCAAATCGATGTAACAGAAAATCACCCCACAAGTGACTCTCAACTCTCGAGCCACTCCCACCAGCTCCCACTTTGATCGCATATGATGTGAATTCTCACAACACCTAACACGCCTAGGTATAAACGATCTTCTCTTTCTTCTGTCTTCTAGATTTCCAATTCCATATGAATATCCGTACAGTATTGTAACATCGGGCCAAAGTTTTCTTGGTACTGAGATCGCAACGTATTCTGTACAGGGTGAGAATTGACACAGTGCGGAATCGCACCCGTAGGTCCCTCGAGAATTGGAAATCAATATTTTGAAATTCCTGGAATCCGCCGGGAGCGCGCAGGTGAGGTTATACGGTCCACTAGCATTGCTAGCTCCGAAATAGAGTCTTAGACGCCAAATAAGAAAAAGTACTTGCCTATTAGGAACAAGGGGTTCGCTAGTACGCAATGACAGGTATGGTTTCAACCCGTCGCATATCGCACATGGGAGGACCAACAGCTGGAGATGTCACTCCCGAAACACCAGGGGCCCTGCTTCATATCCTTCCATCAACCTTCTAGAACATTTAAACGAGCACAACCCCTGAATGCCTTGACCGCGGACATCGCCGAAGTCACGACCACCAGCAGTTGACCCCGTCTTCGGCGTCGATGACGTCCAGTCTCTCCGGATTTTCCTCAAATCTGTCAACTTCTTTCGTCCAATTTGTCTGTGTCTGTCCCTGGAAAAATGGTAAACAATCTCCGAAGGCGCAGATCCGCCACGTTTGTGGTGCTCCTTTGAACCGAGACAGGATCTTACCGTACTCCATGCGACGCCCGTGTGGCACACACTTTTCTCATTTTCACCACCAAACACCATCCACGATTCCACCATCATCAAAAAGCGGCTACCGGTACTCGGGCAACAACGTTAGCACAAAGAAAGATCTCTCTGCCCACGGCGACCTCGAACTTTCTCGAAGATCACAATCACGCCTTCCCACGTACCCGTCTAGTTGGTCGTAACGTTGGTCCATCGCAATTTCACCACTGCCGTGCTGGCCGCCTCGGTCCAACCTCATCGGAGACATATCTACGATAATTATAGTACAACCAGGTCCCGTATGATAGACGAGCGGCGCGCACGATGATCACACCTCACACTTCACAGGGACCCTGCTCATTTCCTTCTAGAAGGCTTCTAGAAGGGTTCGCTCGCTTCAGCTCGTCGTCCTCGTCCTCGTCGTTTGCCCCTTATTCGTTGTCGTCTAGAAAGCGTCTGAGCTGAACCACCCCCTCTTCAGGCACAAGGTAGCCTTGTGGGCCACACGAACATCGAATTGCAAGCGCACCACGCGGATCGCTCAGATTCATTCTCGACCGTCATTGTCAGGCCACCTACTTGCTTTACTGTACCGTACTGTACGAGGAGGCCCATGTGCGTTGAGGTCCTGGTATTCTGGGAAGTTGGAACGGTTCGGGACGAAAACATGGTTCTGATGTCCTGTGCCACCAGTTGAGTTGATTAAAAGTCTTAAAAAAAGATACAGGACCGCTTGGAGCGGCCGCAGGACTCATCTGGCCGGTGCCTTTCCCCCTCTGTCCTCCTCCTCTTTGAGCTGCGTATCTGGATTCTGGTGGTCTGTCGAGTGCAGCATCTCGAGATGCGAAGCGTGTAACCACGCTGGCTTCGATCTCTGCACCAGATAATGCACAAGGACGGCTGTGCTGTACCAACGGTACTACCCGGAAGCCTCGCCGCCGTCCCAATGCAAAACCTACACTTGTTCTCCCAGCCACTTGGTTGCCTTCCAACGGCCGCCTGCAGCTGGTCCCTGTGGGGGTTGTTGGGACCGGGGAGCCAGGAGAAATAGCCACGAGGCATCTCTATTCCGGGTTCGTCTAGTTGCATCCCTCGTGCCGCCACGGTCATTGCCGGCGGTCGTCCTTGTTCAACGAGAACTCCTTGCCGCACGCCTTCTTGCATTGTGCTGTGCCAGGCGAGAACTTGGCAACTCCAAGCACCCCACGGAATCACAGCTATCGTGCTAGGGGTGGAGAGACAAAGAGGGCGAGAGAGACGTCTCGGATGGGGAGAAATACGTACCCGTATGCACTACAGAGTTGATGGCTTTCGCTTGGTGACACAGGGAACTCTTCACACAGAATCTACTAGGTTTGGAAGCAAATTTGCTCATCCGCGTACCAATGAGATCCAAAGTTCTGTAGGAACTACGGACGGTCCCGTCTCTATTTCTACTTCTTACGCGCGAAGCGAGATACCTCCAAGCCACCCAAGGATTGGGCCTTCACCGTTCGGTTGAGTCTTTTTCTTTTTCCTCCTAGCTTCATCTTCCGTCAAACTGTGGTCATTACAATGCTTGAAGCCCTTACACCGCCATTTTTTCGTAAGTACGTACCATACCACGATCAACCCCAATCTTTCTTTCCTCTTGAAAGCCTACGAATATTACTGTACAGAAAAGACTCTGACCGAAAAGGACACCGAATCTAGACTCAGATAGGTTCCGGTATTGCCTAATTCGGTCCTGCTCCATCTATAGACACAGTCAGATAGGATGATTGTTATGCTCTTTTTGTCTCCTTCCCAACTTCCAATTTGCTTCGTTGTTCTCGCCATCATCCTCGCTTTCTCTCCCTCCTTTTTCACAGCTGCCAAGCGAAAAATCTCGCCGTTTTCGTGCTGCTGCGTCATTCGGGCATGTCCATATTAGATCCTGGAGATGCTGCATATGCGGCTCAATCCTCTCACACGTGGCAGTGGCGGCAATCCCGAACCGGGTATGGATGTTTCCTTTCCAGTGTTTTTCTTCTAGAAGAAGTTTATTTTCCACGAGGGAAGGAGTGAAAGGAATCCCGAGTGTGGTTGTTGGCATGTTATGCTATGCAGGTTGGTGCGATGCAAGTCATCAAATACTGAGCGAGCGAGCAAGCAAGAGGTTTGTCCGGCTCCCAATGGAATGCGTACGGGCGGTAAGGAGCACTTCATTGTTCCCTCGGCGAGGAACACGTCAATCCTTTTTTCATGCTAGAATTAAGTTTGCTTATAGTTATGGCTTTCTTGCATGTTTGCAGATCTGTCGAGATTCGTCAGCTTTGGCGACCTTTTAAAAGGATTTCACCTAAGCGTACTATTTGGGAATATGCTCGTGTGAGGAGGCAAGTTTGCCCATTCTGGGAATAGGTCAGCGGATGTTCTCGCGTGACAAGATGCCCGTATGAGAACTCTGCGGCTCCTTTACTTTACTTTATTCCCGCATGAAAACTTCCCTTGCCTCTTCTCTCGGTTCGGCTCTGAAAACTCTCCTTTACTTCGGTAGTTGCTACGCGCTTTCCTATCTCGCGTCTCGTGCTCATTGCTTTACATTAGGAAGTTTCGTGGTGCTATGCAGATTCATCGTATATGTATGTACATGGAATGCGTGCGGCGGGAATGCCTACAAGCCACCGCTAGAAATATGCAGGTACACTAGCCTCTAATTATTCTACGAGGTGCAGTCCGGGACTTAAGCTTTTAAGTCTACTCGCATATTTAGTATATCAAGAGGAGTGATGCTGTTGGTTATCAAATGCGAATTGTCATTCAAGTGGGAATAGAATATGCAGTCAGTATGCGCTCGTGGACTTGCATGTTCTCTTCCACCGAACAATTTTACGTCGATATGAGATGAATTAGGAAGCCGCTTGAGGTTGCTTGAAGAAAAGTCTTCGTCTCGTGGAGTTTACGAGGGGAGATTGGTTGTGTGGTCGGGGCACTTGATTCCTTCTATGCAAATGGTGTTCTACTGCTTCGTTTTGGGAAGGTCACTCTATCTCGTAGAGCTCGCTCAATTAATCAATTATCCATTTACTAAATTCCAAGAATAAGCGGGGATACATGACATTTAAATAACGAGCTACACCTCTTGCGGAGCTTTTTTTATACCTGCCAAACTTTTAGAATAACTCTACTTCCTTCCTATTCTGCTAGTACTTCTTTCCTTTCCTCGACTCATCTATGTCAATATTTGGTAGGCTAGTTTACGATGCGCTACGTACATGTAAGTACCGAAGGCACAGTTGTCCACCTGTCATGAAAATCGGGGTCCTGCTTTTCTCCACTTTAGGCAGCATGTTTCTCCACTTGGGTTGCTTGAATGACTCGGCGCGAGGATGGTTGCCTTGAATACATGAGTCGGGGAATGATTGTTGATTACACCTAGGTAGGAAGAAGGATTTTGTTTTCGGTTTAGTGAATGGTTTTCGGTTTTGAGGAGTAGGAAATGAATCTTTTGTGCTTGTTTTTCTGCGTTCCATTTCCTTGTGGTATTCCTTTCCAAAACTCCTCTTACTCTCATGGATATCCACTACTCTCACTGTTAAGTATCACCTTGATTGATATAAATGGTGTGGGTTTAGAGTTAGTGCCTACGTTTTTTCAAACAAGTAACGGGTGTTAAATTGGCCATGCCAAGAAAATGGGGGGTCAAAGATCCTCTTGGAAATTATAATTTAGATGCTGCGTATGTACAGCTTGACGTCTAGTTTTGATTAATCGAGGAAGCTAGGGTTCAATTATGGTGAATTACCACTCGATTCTTTTAGTGTCTTTCTCTCTTTTTGAAATGATATACAGTACAAGCAACTTTTAGTACGTGTCTCCTATGCTTTTTTGGTGGCTTTTGAAAAGTATCTAGAGTACTTGGCTTTCATGGAGCTGCAGTGGTAAGGAAGGAGGCCTGTTAAAGTCTATTTAGAATTGAAGTTAAACGTTCATCACAAATATCCATAAATACGCAGCCAGCTGTGACTTACATCACTTCTTTATCTACGCATCCACTTCTCAGTTCCCCACCAGCCTTTCTTCAAACTTGTTTCTACTCTAGAGCACCTTTCGGACCTAGCCTATTACAATATTCTTCAAGTTGATTTTAGAAAAAGAAAAGCGTCACAACATGGCACGAGGAAATCAATACTCATAACATGAGATAATTTGGCTACGGAGAGAGAATCGAATTCTAACTAAAGTGAAGTATGAATACATCTTCAACAGTTTTTGGGGCTACTCGTCCCCCAATACCATCTATTTCCACACAAAAAGAAGAGAATTTCGAGTATGATGATAAATAAGAGTATTTTTAGGGAGTTGACTTTCTATCTATTATTTCAATTGTTAGTCTTAGCTCTATTAATAAAAACGCTGGCTAGGGAAACGAAATAGTAAGCGGTGACTTCCTTCTTGAATCTCCTATATAAAAATTTACAAAGAGCCCAAAAGCTATTCACTTCGACCCCGTCACATTTGTCTGGACCTTACAAGTTACAACTCATTATTTGGTCCACCAACCTAGGCTTTGTCAACCACTGAAATATTCTTCAGCCTCCCAAACAAATCAATAAGCGAGCTTGCTCTTGCAAATTACAATAAGTCTTCCAAATTAATCAGGTTTCGAGGTGTCTCGTCCACTCTTTCATTTCTCTCCAGGAATAGCTCAACCTAATTTATATCTGAATTGTAGTGCCGAAATATTATTACATGTTTACCGAAATATCTACCTAATCTGTATCCAACGTACAAGATCTTGTCTTGTATGATGAAGCAGGTTTCTCTGAGTTTTTCACAAGGGATAATTTCGGCATTTATGTTCCTGGAATGTTCCAGACTCATAGAATAAGGGAGATGTAGGACCTACCGCACTAGACCCCTGATTTGAATTCTTTGTGTCAACTAGTCTGAGAAAATCGCATTACTTTGAAGCATGGGCTCAAGTCGGGTGATTGAGCCCTTCGGGCAAATATGTAATACAGTATTTGGTTCTGAATCCTAGGTAATCTGACGCAAAGAGACTACGGAAGAGGTTTAAGGTTACTTAGAGATGGCTGTCTAATAAAGTCCAGAGAAATGGAAGACAGATGTGGAAGTGGACCCCCCGTCAAACTTTAGAGGCGAGTAATGCAAAACAACGATGGAATGCGTGGCTCCAGGGGCACTTCGCTTAACGAGATTTGCGGAAACCCACGCGAGGAATCCATTCCTATCTCAGACAAAGAAAGAAAAGTCGCGCCCTTCAGCCATTCTCCTTAGACGGTCTACGGGAAATCAATACGGAGAAATCCCGCTATGCTTGCACAAGTTGCACTGTTGCACTCATCAGCCGCAGTATTGCCAGAACATGCCTCCTGAGTGCGTTGCCAGCTCAAGAACAGCTGCACTAAATGTAAGGCTAGCTAAGATGCAGTTTCATTCAAATGTCGTTCGCTCAACTGACCCCTCGTCAAGAGAGTAAGAAAAGATGGCCAGGGATTATTTATTAAATGGACCGCGTACAGAGCCCCATGATATTTACTACTCTAGTGGGAATCAACAACGCCATGGATGATGGGAGGAGATTACCGCCAGATTGCCGTCGATTGCAGGATGACGTAGAGCTTGAGTGGGAATATTGCGCCCGCTAATCAACTCAAGCCTCCGTTTATAACTGTAGAATGAAGAAAAAGCATTGGCTCAGCTACCTATCACGAACTGACGCCAATCGAGGGTCCAGTCTTCTTCAGTCCAGCTCCTCGAAGAACGCGGCTAATTGAAAGCTTGGCAGGATATATTGCTGATATCCTCCCATTTGAGAAGAAAAAACGCATATTCAGGGGTTCATAGCTTCATAGGACTTGATCAACGTGCAGACCAAAATTATGAGCTCGAAATTTTGGGACCGGAGCAATTCGTAATCGGGCATAGAAAATCGGCCATTTTCTGCCACATTTCAGTCATAGCAACTCACTTGAGAGCTTACACTGGAATGAGGAGTATTTTTCTTTGGCGAAATAAATGGGTTTGGCCATATAAATAGCCAATTCAATATTGGCGTGAAATAACTTCATCATATACTCTCCGAAACATCCCGCCGACTCTGCTCTGGGCTTGCAATATCGGGAAACTGGCTGGTTTCATTCTCTAGACCAATTACAGCCGGAGTTATCCACACTGAGTAAATTTGAAAAGAACGAAATGCGTAACACACTTATAAACAATAATAACACTGACGAAAAAAATTGAAAACCTGCAGGTTGAAAACGTTCAGGAAGACCAAGAAAACGTTCTATTCATCCCAGGTGAGGCGAACAGACAGACTTTGATGGACAGCAGAAAGACTTCAACTGCATAACGAATCCGTACAGCTGGAAAGAAAAATTCGTGATTATTAACGATTTGGGGAACTATTTCGACTGCCGCAATGGACGTTGCAAGAAATGCGAATGACGCAGATGCCAAGAAGTCGCGTCACGTCGCGTCTCCCAGCAAACTACATCGCGTACCAGAAGTATATTATGTCAGCAGACCCCTAATTAATCCCAGATTTGATACACGATTCACCTTCCCTTCTCAAGACTCTACAAACCCCGTTTATCTGGACTGAAATCCACACATTTGTCGCCTCAGAGTTGTTGATATTCTGATAATTAATTCCTGGTTTTATCTGCCCACCAAACAAGATGATGCCGGTGAGCGCGTACAAACCTGTTCATACCTAGATGTTCGAAGCTAATCCTAAGAACAGAAATCAGTAACGACCTCCACGTTCTTCAACTCGATGGCCGCCAAAGATCTTCCCACACCCACTGAACTGCCCTCAAGTCTGCAGCGCGCAATCTCCGCAACGAGTTTCGATATATTGATTAAAGCTTTATCGGAGGTTTGCAAGCAGGTCCCAGAAGCAGCGCGAGTACTCGAGGAGCAGCTTACGGAGCAGGCTGCGAAGGAAAAGGAGGAACAAGTGCGCAGAACAAAAGCGACCGCAGAAGCGGAAGCTGCTCACAATGACGAAACTCAGAGGAAGAGAACCCACGTACCCGAGAGAACTTGTGACAACTGCGGTGAGGATGCCGACGCGCCAGATGGGTGCTGCAAAGCAGCTGTGATGGCAAAGGCGAGGTAAGGGATCTTGGAACCAAAAGCGCCATTCACTAAAGCTTTGCTGCAGGAGACAAATGGCGAGACAGGAGTTGGAATTTTTGCGCAAGTTCAGGAACGATGAAGTCTGTGACAATTGTGGTGGAGACCCTAACGATTCTGATGGGTGCTGCAAGGCAAATATGATGAATAAGGCGAGGTGAGGTGACTTGAAACAAAATACGACATTTCGCTGATAAAGCTTTCTGTAGGGAACAAACCCTCGAAAATGAGTGCGATTCTGACGATGACTGGTAAAGCAAAGAGAAGTTGCCATTTGCCGAGTATGCTGTGACATAGGTCTTGGAAGGCAGCACGGCATCATTTACTGTCAAGCTGGGCTCTAGGGTTGCTGATGTTTTCGAGATCCCTGGGCTCAGTGGAATATAGGACGATAAGCCTGACTGCTTGACTGGTTGAGGTCTGATAACTCAGCTAGTCTCACATCAAAATCACCTAAGGCTCTTTTACCCCACCAGGGTTTTTACAGCCCGAAAGCCCATCGCACCTTTTCCATAGGCCAGACTAGCCGAGGGTGCAGATGACGAACTGATGAGCCCTCTCTTTTCATGTCATGGGTATCTAAATTGCTACACCAAAGCTCAGGAAGGACTGAATGGTACAAATCACATTCAGCTTATCCTGTCAAGAACTCTCGGTAAGCGCAAGCCAAGTGGCTAGAGAATTTAATGGATGTCCAAACCCGCTGAACGTGGCAAAGGGCATGTCTCAGAGGTTAGGAAACTATCCAAATACCTTCTTATAGTTATTATCAGAGGAGGGAATGCGCCCCGTTCTTCGTCGGCGTTTTGTCTAGTTCAATTTGGCTTGTTCGCTCCCCTTCACTTTGGTTCACCAAATGTTTGATCCATTTATATGTTTACCTAGCAACGCGATTCGATTCCTTTACTTATTTACACATAGGATATACGCTAGTTCATTCATTATGCGATATATTCATTAAGCATTTACTTATATCTCTTCTAGTATTAAAAGGATATATATTTAAAGATGCTAAGATATAACTAAGATATAATATTCGGACCATCTTAGCGTTAATATTAGTTAATGCTCCCCGAACTAATTAGAATTCATATAATTCCCGATTTAGGGATCATTTTAACTCTATTACTTTTAGAGCTAAAAATATAATTTTTTTTATTTATAGAATTTTAAAACAGATTTATATAAATGTTTAAAAATTATCTTTTTTAATTTATAATAGATTAAACTATTTAGAAGTAATTTTAAATTTAAATCGAATTATTAATATAATTAAGGAAATTGTCACAGGCTAGGAGGGTGAGTAGCTTTACCACTAGACCAACAGTGAACTGCCCAAAAAGGGACTATTATTGGATGGAAGTCCAATATGCTCTACTCGACTACTTAAGGGTCACAGATCTGGACCTGTAACAATATCTTTAATATATTTATTATTAAATAATTAATTTATTAAAGATTAATAAAAGTTATAAAATTATATTTTTTAATATTATTTCTTAATTATTTAAATTTATTAGAATTTAATTTATATTTTTTATAATTATATATATTAGCCCTATTTTCTATTTAATATATTATATAATATAATTATTTAAATATTTATTATAATTAAATATTAATTAATAGATTAACCTTATAACTTTAAACTTATATATAATATATATTATAAGAATATATTCTTATTATTATTATATAATTTAAAGAATTAAATCTTTTATATATATATATAATATATTTAATAAATTAATAATAATATTTATATATTTAAGAATTCTTTAAATTAAATCTATTAGATTTATTATAATAATTTATATTATAATACGATTAATTAATTTTAAATTAAATAATTAATATTTTATATAATTAATATACTTTATATTAGCTTTTTATATTAGAAAATTTTTTAATTTTTAATATTATTCTTATAATCTTAATTCTATTATTTTTATAAATCTTAAATATTTTTCTTTTTCTTTTATATATTAAATCGAACTCTTATAAAGATTATTATTATTATTTTTAATATTATTATAATTCGAAAATATTCGATTTTAATTTCTACTTTTATATAAAATAATTCTTTTTATTATTTATTCGATTTAAATATTATTTTCAATTAATTCGCGATTCTTATTAAGCTTATTAAATATAAGATTACTTTTTATAATAAAGTTATTATTTATTATAATCTTTACGATTATTTATAATTCTACTTTATAAGCTTTAATAACTTTAATTAATATAATTATTATAAAAAACGATTAAATTCTAACTTTAATGATAAAATAAATTAATAATCTTAATATAAAATAATTATTATTATTAAACGCTTAATAAAAGGATTTAATAATAGAAAGAATCATATTATTATTATTAAAGGCTTTATATAATCGATTATAAATTCTTATAAAAATACTTTTAACGATTTTATTAATCCTTTAATTAATAGAAAATTTAATTTCGATAATATATAATATCTTAATTTATCGTATAAATATTATTCTAATAATAATAATAATATAAAGTTTATAATTAAACCTACCTTTAAAAATAAAAGTTTTAATATTAAAAGATTTTATAATTCCTTTAATAAGGCCTTAATATTATAAAGTCTTAATTTTTAATCTTAATTTAATTATTAGTGGTCGAACTGAGATCGTCGAATTAAAAGTGGTCGAACTGAGCACGTTTAATTAAAAAGTGGTCGAAGTGAGATAATTTCCGTACCTTTTAAAAGCAAATATATATATATTATAATTATATCTAATAAATTATACCTTAAAAGATTTAAAATATATATTATAACTAATATTTTAATAATTTATAAAGGATATTTATAAGATTAATTTTATTATTTAAATTATTTTAAATTTAAATTAAATAAATTATTCATTTTTATATATAAAATATTTTAAACTAATTATAAATAAAAATTATCGATCTAAATATAGATATTTAAGAATCTTTTTTTAAAAAGAATAATTCTTTAAAGATTTTTAAAAATGATATTAATATTCTTATTTTTATTTTAAAATTATTTTATAAAGAATTAAAATTTAAAATTTATATAAATAATTTCTTTATTTTATATATTCTATTATTTATATTTTAATTATATAGAATCGATATTATTAGAATTTTTAGAAAAGATTAATTTTATTATATAAAATTTATTAAAAAAATAAAAAAGAATAATTTTATTTAAAATATATTTCTTATTAATATTATTATTTATAATAATAAAGAATAAGAAAATAAATTAATTTAAGAAAACTTCTTTTAAAATATTAAATCTATATTATATATAATTATTATTTATAATAGAATCGAATATTATCTTCATAATAGAAAATAATTAAAAGATTCTTTTATTATATTTATAAATATAAAATTAATCTTTAATCTAATTCTAAATAATTTTAATTTATTTTTATTAAATATAATTATTTAATTTATTATACATTAATTAATACTTTTAATTCTATTTATTATTAACGATTATAATTATTATATAAATAATATTAATAATTATAATATTTTAAGATTTAAGCTCTTATATATATATATTATAATTCAATAATATATAATATTTTTTTTCTGATTTCTTAATATAATAATTAATAATATTTATTTTCTTTAATATAAAGAAATAATTATTAAAATAATAGGATATTTATAAAAGTTTATATACTTTTATTAAATCTTTAATTAAACTATTATTTTAGGATTAATTATATAATATATTCTTAAAAGAAATATATTCGATTAGAATATTTATATAAATAAAAGATAATCTTTTAAAGAATTAATTATTAATTTAATTCGAATTAAATTCTATAAATTAATAAAGGGATTATAATAATAATATTATTATTTCTATAAATTTAAGATAAATTTAACTAAGAAGGATAAATATTAATCTATTAGAAAAGTACGAATAATACGAATAAAAAAGGATTATACGATTTATAAAATACCTTTATACCTTTATTATTTTAGGGATTATTATTTGAGGTTAGTTATAGAATAGAGAGTTTCATTAAAGTATAGAATATTCTAGCGTTTAAAGGTTAAATTAGATGGCAAGAAAGTGGATTTTATATCAAATTAAGCTTTTTATCTGAGCGTGATTTATGCGCCAGCGACTACGCGAGCGCCGGCGAGATCGTGCACGTTACGCGAGGTCGATCATATAAGTATTATAGGTATAGGAAAAAAGTATCCTTTTAACACTAGAAGAAATTGCATTACATTTTCATAAGCTGAGCCCTGAATTATACACGGCAGAGTTTGCCATTTCCACTCGGAAGTCCATTTTCCGTAACAACTTCCCAACCCTCACTCCCAACAGCAGTCTGAGCAAAAAATACATCCTTGGGATCTAACTTCTGCTTGATAGATGACAGCCTGGCATAGTTGCTGCCGTAGAAAGATTGCTGAAAGTTTGGCTCCAAGATATCACTTTCGCCGAGGTAAGATCCAGAGCCAGGCGTAATGTCCCTCCAGCGCTGCATATGGCCGAAAGTGAAGTTTTGGCGGTAAGAAACTTGCACAGCTGCGCTGTCTCCATCAACCCAATTCACGGATTGGAGAATGTGAGCATAAACGTTACGCCAAGCGGGGTTGGCTGAGTTATCCGGGTTGCCGCCTTTTGCGAGAGTTGGATTGATGACGAATCCGATTACTGTCAGAGCTGCTTCTGAAGATATCTTGATAGCATCATACATTGTATCCAGGATTGTCGAGTTTGCCCACATATCTGTTGGCCAAAGACGTGAGCCAGTCGCAACGTGGGTCTTTTCGACAACTTCCAGGGGAAATGATGCTTCCCATCCGCTGTAGAATGTGTCGTACTGAACGGTTGTCGCGTTGAAGGTGATATCCAACGCATTAAGTTGGGCGAACCATGGTGCAAGGAGTTCATTTGTCTCATTCAAGGTTTTTCCGGGCGCCCAGAATGGCTGCATGAGGAATTCAGGGCCCGTTGCCGCTTGAATGATAAACCAATAAGCGTAAATTCCCTGTTCCGCCCATGATGGAAAGTAATCCAGGAAATCACGGAAACCGGCCCAAAAGTTGTCAGCTGTGACATTATTGATCCCCACCGTGAAGTGGAAGGTTGATGCAGTGAAAAGGTTGAGGTCAGCATAAGCCTTGACTGTGACCGATGTCACGACTCCGAAAGTGCTGCCTCCACCACCTCGGAGAGCCCAGAAGAGGTCAGTGTTCTGTTCGAAATCAGCAGTCACAAAACGGCCGTCTGATGTTACAACCTCCATCGACAGGACCTGATCAGCAGCCAAGCCGTGGAGTGAGCTGAGGGGCGAATGCCCACCACCTTGGATATAGCCTCCCATCATACCGACAGTCTGTCAAGATATTAGCTTGACTATTCTCGAGAAGATGGAAGTAAGCTTACTTGGCCTTCCCCGCCTAGAACCATCATTCCTTGTTCACTAGCTGCCTTGTATATTTCATAGCCCTGAACACCAGCTCCAGCTTTGAAAGCAGGACCACGATATCCGCTGCCCTTTGAAGTATACTCTGGATAGTACTTAATATCCTTGAGATTGTGAGTCCAAATGCTGAGAGCGCCTGCACCGCCCGACTTCCCACTGAAGTCGTGACCGGTATTCTTGATGACCAAGCGAAGGTTGGAACTACGAGCGAAGTTGACAGCTAGCTGAACTTGGGCAACATTTGCGACATTAACAGCATAGTACGGATATGCTCCAAGAGTGCATTCTCCAGTCGGGCTGGCAGAGGCTTGGCAAGTAAGGCCTTGATAGACTGGGGACATCATTGAAGTTGGATCCGCCATGCTAGTCTAATTAATCACTCGTTGATAGTCTGGACTTAGTTGAACTTACTGAAGGTATGAATCAGTCCAATTAGCAACTAAAGCTGCGCATTTGGCAGCATTGTAGTTGTTCCATGTACCATTGAAGCACGGGGAGGCGAGAGGCACTGTCTTAATGAGAGACCCTCCAAGAAGGAGATCGAATAAATCCCATATAAGAGTAGATGGCCAGGTTGAGTCGCCAGGGAAGACTTTACACGACGAGGAACCTCGCTCGGTCAAGTTCGAAGTCACGTCATCAGAATCGAAGCCGAATAATGCTACGGTGCTAGTATTAAGACTGGACAAACTGGCGTTGGTCAACTGGATAGTCTCATACTCGAACAAGGTCGCGTTGGCAGTTGGCACTATTGTTGTAGCAGCCGTAGAAGCATCGGCTGTAGTCGTTGAAGTTGCATCTGCGGAGGAGCCAATTATTAAAGAGCCGACCAGGACAAAAACGAAGGGAATCATGACTGCTGGGGGTTGGCTATGAACGAAGGAATGCCAGTGAAGTTCACAAAAACTTTCACGACGTCGAGGCAGGCTTTTTAATTATTATGAGGCAAACGCTTGTCAAGGGAGGAATTTCACTGTCCCATTCGGATGAGTTTGCCGTCGGACCTGCTCATCGAAAGCGGATTGGTGTGTCCCCACTATTTGAATGTTGGAACTGGGAGGATGCGAACGTGGAGAAGACCAACAAAATTAAATAGCCGACACATTTCTATATGAGAATTGATTCGGAAACACCAACTTTTGACCTTGGGTTTGTGGGGTGCTTTTATATAATCCGTAGCAGCACAAAGTGTACAAAGGCAAAAAATTTCCTCACCTTCCTGAAGAACTTGCATCAAGCATGCAAGTGCAATCCCATTCAAATGGGCGGCGAACGTGCATCGTCCCTTTCCAAGGCGCCGGGTACACATCCTTCCACGTGCGTGCGGAGAGATTTTAGCAAGCTCTGGCCATTCATTGATTCCGCGCAATTGGACTCCCTCTCCCACTCCTGAATTTGAAACCGAAAGCTCGGCTAACATTCCGAAATTAATCTGCTAGTTTGCGGCGTTCAAAACTTCCTCCAATTGAAGATCTCAGAGCCCAAGGCTTTAACTATAATGATCAGCTATGGGTCTAGGGCTCCATAAATTGGCGGCTGGCCCCCCTTTTTCTTCGGCAATTTCGCTTCTTCAGCTTGTGTTGAGGACGTGTCCCGTCCCGTCCCGTCAAGGTTCCACCCCCCACGTTTCCACCTTTTTGAGAACAGACGGTGTGGTATACCCACAACGGTCCAGCCACTTTTCCATGAGTAGAGACGAACTGGCATACAATAATAACATCAGCGCATTTCTTTCTTTGAGAGAATAAAGACAATCAGACGCCCATCCTACAAAAGACACGCGCGACCTGTTCTCAAGGATTCACGATTTTAGCCTGGGTGAATATCGAGTTGAAAACTTTGTTGCAGGTTCGCAGGTACAAATTGGAAGTACTTCAGACGAGTAGCCAAGATATAATGCCGGCGAACTTCAATTCGTCGCGTTCTGCAAGTACGGACATTTCAGTATGACTTGAGAGGAGACACCTCCGTGCTGTTCGTACATTGATGAATGTAAGCACCAAGCTTCTCGTTTCCAAAGCCACAAATATCAAAGAGATAGTGCGATCAGTCCTTTTATCAACCTTGAGAAGGTAAACGGCTCTGGTACGGGGTACAGTACGTCCGTAGACCGGCCTCCTCTCGGACTTTGCCACCAGAATCACCCCATTCTACTCAAGTTCTACGAGCTCTAGGCCGTGTTTGTCCTTACTACTTATGTCGTAATCACCCTCGTATCGAACGACGGTCGGGAATTGATCTATTGGTTTCCCCTCGTCTTCCCCGCGATCCATCGTTATCAAACCAACCAGCAAGACAACTTCTCCGTAAGGAGTTGAGCGGAATGAAGAAATTCGCCATACCGTATCCGACCCTACCGGTACTACAAACTTCGTTTTATAAGCATAACTTCCTTGGACATGCGGCTGAGCGTACACCCCAGAAATAAACAAAATCGTGGGGAGCTTGCTTTTACCTGAAAATATTGCATTGTTACAAGTAACAAGAATGGGCTTGGATTTCGTAAAAGAATCGGCATCTTGCGCCATCTTACTGATTTCAGAAGTCATGCAAGAAAAAACAGAGTTTGATAGCCGTGGCGTGGTTACGCCTCATAGAAGTTCGCGAAATTGCTCATAGGTAGGGTTCGACGGCCGTATTAAACGGTTCCGTACGGTATTAAACGGTTCTGAAATATTAAAAAAACCAAAGAAACAGGATTCATAATTTTATACATACTTTATGCATGCTTTATACGTATATTATATAATTATATAATATAAACTTATGATTTTAGGCTTAAAAGGCCCTTATTTTAAGCATTTATCATATATTTCAAAAAAAACTAAAACGAATAATACGAAACATTAAAACACACCAAATAAAAAACATACGGTTTTATACGGTTCTGAAAATAGAAAACAGTTTTTTATCGAACCCTACTCATAGGGGTTTTGACATAATCGCTAAGGACTCACCCCTTATAGGTTAACTCTTTTAGAAGATTACGATGCCGCAGTGGGGCAAAGCATAACGAGAAAGCTCTCAATCACCGCGCTTGGGAACTTGAGTAGACATAGCGGCCGGTTCCCCCACATTTTCAACCGGCTTCTCAAGCATTCCCTGAATGTTTTGGTCATTTTTTGGATCATTCCGTTTGAAAAGTACCGAGGCCCTGGCCCTAGACGCGTATCTCTTTGCTTTAGTCACTTACGGTATTTCGAGAATGCTGCTAACGGAGAACTCGAAAAGTGACAGAGTGTACAGTAAACGTTACTGTACCTTCATTATGCCTTGCCATCCATCGCCTGCAAAAGTGATTTTGGACAAAACTCCTACGTGGGAGTACGGATGTGTATCAAGATATCTCCTTGAATCTTTCCTCAGGGCCTGGAGGAAACAATCAGCCTTATCTCAGAAGACAGACGATCGTAGTACCGTATCCACTGTGAAGATAGGCGTCAATACCCGTGGGTCTATGGGCACGGTTAACGTAGGGGTTCTAATAGGCCAGAACCCTAGGAAATGGATAGAATTCCAATCTGGCTCGAGCTTCCAAAGCAATGCGCTAAAAGTTCCTGAAGCAATTCTCCCTAATCCGCCTACCCTACGGGAGTATAGAATTATTAACTAATGATATAGTATTATTATTTAATAATAGTATATTATTAAGTAATCAAATTCCTGGAATCTAAGGAAATAAATACGATCGATTTTTAGAGTTTTATTTTATTCGTATAAATTATATTTTAATTAAAAGTTTTATATTATTAATTTTATTATTATAAAATATTTTTTAAAAGGAATATAAATTATAAATTAATTATATTATTATTTTATCTTAAAGATTTCTTCTTTTTTTTATATATTTTTTATATATAATATTATAATATTATAAGAATTAAGAATTAAGATTATATATAAATAAGAATATAAATAGGAATATTCTTTTTCTCTTTTTTTTTTATATAAATAAATATATTCTCTTTTTTTTTCTTTTTGTTTTCTTTTCTTTTCTCTTTTTTTTTATATATATAAATAAAAATACTTTTATTCTATTATCTTTTTTTTTTCTCTTTTCTTCTCTTTTTCTTTTTTCTTTCTTTTAAATATTATTATAAATCAATTTAATATATAATATAAAATATTATATAAAACTTTTAATTATTATTTAATAATATAATTTTATTAAAAATAAAGAAATAAAAAAGGTTATAATTATTAATTAATAATAAGTTTTTTAATAATACGAATTTAAACTTATTATTAAAATAGAATATTTTATATATTAAAAACCTATAAATAAAGAATAATATTATATAAGATTTTAGCTTTAATTAATAATAAAGAATTTAATTAATAAATAATACGTTTTTATTATTAATTAAGGTTATTTATACTCTTATAAGGTTAATAAATACCCTTATTACCCTTTTACGCTATATAAATATTAATGTTTATCTTCTAAATAGATACGGTATTTTACGGGCCTTTTAAATAGAAAAGTATTATATTATTAGAATTATAAGTGGATCTAACCAGAGAAACTCTACGTATAATTTAAGTTTCTATGGTATTTAATTATATAATATGATCGACTTCGCTTTATGCCTATTTTCCACTTGAATAGAACCTATAAGTGATTTCAAAGGGGACTGGCACAAGAAAAAATAAGTTATCGTCCTTTGAAAGGCCCCTTGTAGAGTGATGGCTCATGTCTCTAGGGTGTATATTTGGTGGGTCTAAAGCCCTGTCACAATAGCTCGACCCAAATAACAGCATTTTCTCTCGGAAACAGCACCGAGTTACGCCCCGCGAGCGCAATGCGCACAGTATGAAAAGCCGCATGTTCAGAAACAGCATTTGCCATTCCTGCGACAAAAGGGACATCGGTACCTGCATCCAGTGCGAGCCAGCATACCATCGACCGGGCATATGAAAGCAGAACCTTATTCAAGTGCCTTCGTTCCCGGCGTCAGCTACCCTGAGGGTATTTTTGCACTTTCGGATCTCAGATGGGCACCTCAGCGTTAAAAAAAACACCTATAACAGTATACGATTACCCCTTCACGAAGCTCGAGTGTTCTGATTGCGGAGGTTACGGAAGATCGCAACGTCCTAGAAATGGTACAAACGCTACAGCCAACTGCTCTCGCACTACTTTCTTTGAGCATCGCCATCAGTACTCTCTTTTTCTCGTTGAGGGTCCTCGCGAGAATTGTAGATAGGAGGAATGGGAATAAGCCGGACAGATTGATAGCATTGAGTAAGCTTACTCCTTCTCCCTTTGAAAGTGAAGTCAGTCGATGATATGGATACGTTCACTTTCGACCATAAGATTACTGGTGATTTTGTTGTATGAAAGCTGATAGATCCTAGGCGATGCTTTTCTCGCCAGTGCGTACGTCCTGGCGGCAGGAGATTTCTATACCAGTGTTGCATGTTTGTCTCCCTCCAAATGTCCCGATCATGATTCTGAAAAATCATACTCACCTACTTCACCCAAACAGACACTCTACTCAGTCACCAAGGGTACGTTTCCACTTCCGGCCGACTGTTTCCCCATTCTTTTTTCCTTCTAAAGCAAAGAGCAATAGACTTCGTGCTCTAGAAATACGTTATTAAAGTTGTCAAACTTTCATAAAACATTACCTAACTTGTTAAAGATACCATGAAGCCGATATCCCAAAGCAAACTGTCGACCAGAAGGTTGCCTCGGCCAAGATGAGCCTCGCGAACCAGCTTCTCTACAATCCGATTCTATCCCTCGTAAAAGTTTCCATGATATTCTTTCTCCTTCGTATCGGCGGTACCAAGTCCTACATCAAAAACTGGCTATACGGGCTGTTCGTCTTCAACGCCCTCCTCGCTATCTCAATCTTCGTCGCAGACACTCTACAGTGCACACCTTTCCGATATGTCTACGACTCTTCAATTATGGATTTAGCGGCCCAGAAGGCAGCAGGGGCGGACAGCAAGGGAGAGGTTAATGGCATCGTAGTGAAGGGCGGGAAATGTATTGATCAACGGAAATTCTTTCTCATCTCTGCAGCTTTCGCCATCATGACTGATTTGATGATTGTTGTCATCCCAACCTTTATTGTATGGAACCTGAAAATGCAGAGAAAAAAGAAGATTGCAGCAGCAGGGATGTTAAGCGTCGGAGCTCTGTAGGTCATGCTATCTCACGCAATAGTCGGCTTTCACTGACCGATACCATAGTGTCACGACTGTCTCTATCATCCGCCTTGTTCTCTATAACTGGCGATTCGATCCAGCAAATAAAGATACAACATATTCAGTCGACTATACCACGTCAGCGATGGAAGCCAATCTTTCCATTGCTGCTGGTTGTGTACCAGCCTTAGGGCCACTCATGCAACGTTTCTTGCCTAAGGTCCTCGGGTCCGGAACTACCAGCCATCCTCCAGTATCTGCCTCGGGGAAATTTCAAAAGTCGGGGTCTGATGGGCGGTTTGCACTGGAGACAATCGGCCAGAAAAGAACTCGTATAGCAGCCATATCCAAGGCACAAGAAGATAGCGTACTGGATCGCTGGGATTCTGACGATGCCATAATTGATCCGTCAACAAGTATTGTAAGGACCGTTGATGTCGATATTGAGTATGCTACGAAGTCCATCGATGGGAGGAAGCACGATGCTTCGTATTAGGAGAACTCATCTTTGTTGATTCTGCCAAACAAAAGCCTTCATAGAATTAGAATTCTCAAATTGTCCCAAGATATTCGAGTTCGAGTACTTGCTGAGTGGAAAAATAAGCATATATAAATTCATAGTTACCACAATGGCTGATCATCTGTGTAGGCAATAGTCAGAAATAACCATACCATAGTATGTACGTTCCAACGTGTCCGCCTATCCCGACATAAAACCCCTCCAGAAAACGCCATTTCCAACCACGCCTTGCAGCCTTTGCGAATATGGCTATGCCGAACCCGAGCACAAATTGCCAAGAACATTACATATCCAATCGCCGATACCAAGGTGCTTCAGGTGAAAACCCGCAAAACAATTTCTCCTGACAAACGGCAATTTGAGGAGACTGTCGCCAAGGATTAAAAGCAAACGCTGCGCTAAAAATGCTGGATACAACAAATATCTCTGCTTCAACTGCGTTCAATACATCGCCCTGTCCAAATTCGGAAGAAGAGAAGCCTAGACTAGCAATTAGCTACCCTTCCACAACTCCGTAGCTGAAATCAAATGATCAAATACCTGCTATGAATTCTTCAATGGTGCCCATTTTTGATGATCCCATGTCTCTTCTTTGATGTCATTTAGGTACTCGCCAGCCTCCTCAGCTTGCTTGACAAAATTCAAATCGAGCGGAGCGTCATGCAATCCTTCCAACTCCGTCCCTGACTTCCACTTGAAAAATTGGACTTTGCTACCAATCGCCACAGCCACAAACTGTCCAGGAGGACCCATCTCTGTCGGCGAGTAGGGGAGTTGCAACATGTACGGACCCAGCTCATCCGCTGCGCTGTCCCAGTTCTCTGGTGTATCAAGAGAAGCTTTCTTGCAGACAAAGGTCATGATCTCTTTCTGCACGAAGACATTGGGATTTCCTTTCTGGCAAAGCGTTCTTTCGACCCCGAAAACATGAGCCTCGGGTATTTGATCATATAATGAAATCGGGTCCTTGGAATAGCATTTGTAGCCTTCAGATGACGGGAAGAACTGGGGGGCAATGAGGTGCCATAAGCGGAGGACGGGTATTGCTGTTGGACTTCGTTCCACGGCTGTGAGGGAGTTGCTCAGTCTGAGGCTGCTCGCTATATCCAAGATGGGGTACGAAGGAGTCGCCATTTTGAAACCGAGATGAAGATTTTGATATTTTGAAGATTTGAAGAGCCAGAACTCACTTGAGAACTAGAGGCTAGAGGCCACCACTAGGTGCCTGTTGGTGTCACGATGAGCCGATGAGCACGATGAGCATGAGGACCGGGATGTCATATTTTCGAAAAACCGGTTTTGAGACTTGAAGCCTTAGGCCGCACAACGCCGCACGGGCCAATTAAATGCATTCCTCGCGACTGAACGCGACGATCCCGACCTCCATTCAACAACATCATCACTTTCGCAATGCTACAAGATCACCCATCTCAGGAAAGGCATAGATGGGAATGAGAAAGAAGATTTTGAACACAATAACTTTTCACTTTCCAACCTTCTGGATCTTGAGGATTGACTAATAGGAGATCGAGTAGGCCCACGGGAACGAAATTGAGCGAACTGTCCCCACGTTCCCTGTAACAGGAGCCCAGCTACGACCCCGAATGTCGTACTTGATCTTGAATTATCGGTGGTACTCCATAATGTACGATCGGGTTCACGCGCTCTTTTTCCTCCTTGAAGCTCACGAATGCTTTTATTATCGACAATTTCCCCGGCTATGATGCCGACCATCTATTATTGTATGAGAACACATGCGCCTTCAACTCCTAGCTCCCTTTCCACCTCCAATCTTCGATTATCATTTGACAGCATTTCCCAAACCCAATTACGGCTGTCTGCCTCGATCTATTTCGCGATTTCCCCGTGGTCGAGTGGCACACATCACACTCCATCAATATCACTTCCGATTTGGCTCGCTTGGTTATAGACTGCTTTGCCGTCCTTATAGATCAGTTTGCCATCTTGCATATAGCGACGACCGCGAGAAATAGCGCCATTAAACGAGCCACCTTGCTGAGAGTTAGCATATCCCATTAGTTGGTCGACGAATAGGGTTCGACATACCTGTGATTGCGTTCAGGGCAGCAATGGAAGAACTTGCGAAGAGCAGGATTGGCATAATCTGTGCAAGAGCTGTTGTATCGTCCTTGGTGCTTTTGAACCATTTCGGGACTTCCATGGTATCCTTGAGGGTATTGTACTTGTTGAGGGCGATGATGACAATTATCGCACTGCCGATAACGGATACCATTGAGAAGAAGATGCTTGTCCATCGCAGAGCGAATTTCTTGGGGTTGTCTTTGCTGAAAGTGGCCTCAAGGAAGTCATAGATCAGCACCAGGAGAGCAAGAATCGAGAAGCCCATGAGTGAGTAGTACTCCGATTGGCCACTCATGTTGTTCTTGATGCTGTCGAAGACCTGTGTTGCGTTGGTGGTGGTGTTGTTCTCTATGCCGGTGGTTATATTCTGACCGAGGGTTATGAGATCAGAGAAACCTCCGTCGCTACCAGCGCTCAGGTTTTCAAAGCAAGCAGCAGGAAGGATTGCCATGGCACTTGCCTCCATCGGAAAAGTTTTTGAATGTCGCGCCGAGATGGCTATTCCAGTGAGGCCAATTTCTGTGATGATGGCAACGCCTCGGTAGAATGCCACCGACTTCCCTTTGTGTATAAAATCTGGGATGTTGATCAGGGCGTTCAAATGGGTGACGATACCCATTATTAACATTGTGCAAACAATGTTGTAGTGATACGCAGAGATGGTGCATGCTTGTTGGTTCAGGGAGTAGAGGAGGGAAAAGTTGGTGACGAGTTGTTGATCGGAAAGAGTGTGGATCAAGGTTTCGATCCCATGGACCAGCTTGAGATAGTGGTCATGTTCAGCAATAGACTTGACGGTTCGATCTCGATATTTTTTGTTCCAGACGTGTACGTTGATCTTGTCGAATATCAGTGCAATCGACAATAGTAGCACTGTTATGGCACTTCCCACGCTAGCCTTGAAGATCTGGGTAGTAAACAGGTCAGTTCAATCTCTTGTCTCCTCTCACGAGTGTACGTACCAGTTTACCCGTTATGTCGTTGTTTGGAGTAAGCTTCAGTGCATCAGGGAGGACAGATGCATTCGTGTAAAGAGAGTATGTGCAGTTGATAGGGTGGCTAATAGCCGCGCAAGTGCTTGGGCTGATGGGGATTCGCCACTTCATGGTGTAAAGCTCAGATGTGGCGTGGGGTTTGAATTAGAGGAGGCTCTCTACCAAGAAAAGCAGAGCAAAAAGAAAAATTACGGATCAACGAAGAACGAAAACGACTGAACGAGATGATAATTATGGAATGTCTCTTTGCTATCTTCAGGAAACGAGAGTATACACTAAGTGGACCTACGAATGCTTTTATCATTTGAGTTCAAACATAAGGCTGCGTTCTGCCTTTCTCCCCTTTCTGCAAAATGCTGGAAATTGCGATGCATGTCATTCCTATTCTGGTGCAGCAGATTTATTCTCCGCTGTACTGCGGCTCTGGAGCGGCTGAAAATCCGTCGTCGTGAGTGGTTTCTCAGGAGCTCCGAGCACGAGGGAAGGCTGTACACCTACTTGCATCGCAGCATGTCGTGGGTGATTGGATGGAGACATTCTCCCTCGTCCTGTATCTTCTACGGTATTTCCATGTCCCCTCGCCTCTAACACTGCAGCGTGTAAGAAAAATCCCCATCGTAACATTCGGGTACACCGAATATCATATTGGGTTATATCTCCGAGCTGACAGGGGTTCATGTTTCCCGCTTTTCTCGCCCTGTGATGGTTCAAATCCTTTCGCGCAACACCTTCTCCTCATTTGGGGGCAGAAGAGCCGCATCGTATTCTTTAGCGAGGTAGGCTGGGTGGGTTGGCTGACGTGGGCTGCATCGAAAGACCGGAATAAACGCATGGCTCAGCCCTCTATCTAAGTTCTTGCTGCAAGTAATATTGAAGATTGGGCTATCGTTGCATCGAAACGTCTATTTGTTGAACCGATGGATTTCCATGTGGTTCGTGCATGAAAACCCGTTGTACTTTATTTAAGCTCCCGCGCAGAGTCTCACCACAGTCACACAGAACGTGGCAACTGCCCAGCTCCGTGGGGCCAGTTGGGAACGCCCCCAAGATAATCTTTCGTTTCAGCCGCAGAGCCGCATTGGTTGGGCAGCTTGATCCGGAAGCTAATCTTAATGACAAAAGCCACAGAGGCTAAGATGCTACCTAGTGTAGTATCCAAGCAAGGAAGTTTCAGGATTCTTCGACCCCTTTATCTTCAGCTTGAGGAAAGCAAAAGTCTGTTTAATTAAAACACCTTGAGACGAGACAGCAGCTCAAGGAAATTCAAGTTGATGGAAGATCTTCGCATATGTTGAACACCATCAAGTGAAATCAGGCATTTGATCAGGTACGTTCAAGTGTCCGCCCCTGAAGATTCAGAACAGAGAGGCTTTAAGCGAGATCATAACTCACGAGGCAAGGAGCCACCTCAGGTTTAATTCAGTATAGAGACCTTTTTTTAAAGTGATAAAGTACTATCGCTAAAGCAGGATTAAGATTCCCTCTTCTGACTTTGATGTCCCTCTTCGCTTTCTAATTGATCAAAGTGAACATATATATAGTGACTAAACTTTGGCAAATTGGCATATCCCCTGATCTTGCTCCAAAATGAAGTTTGTTCTCAGAAAGTCGAGAGGGCGATTGGCAGCAAATTTAATACAGATCAGACGCAAGGGGTTTTTGCAGCGGCAGTAGAGTTATGTAAGTATAATATTCTGCAGAGCCGCCATCTCGTATGTACCCTTTTTTTTTCTACATATCGCCAAATATTCATTCAAAGTCTACTCAAATCTGTTTGAACCCCTTTGAAGACCACAAGGCAGGTTGCACTTACATCAGACAAGAAGAAAATTTACCCACATCGTAATATACAGTTGATAGCTTAGACTATCTTCGGTCTGTTAAAAATCACCATTATTTTGGCCATGCTACGTAGAATACAGGGTAGCAAGCACGATGATCACTTTTGGGATGTGCAGTGGCAAATTCAACGAGTACATTGCGAGCGAAATCAATGGCTATGAGCTCTACTCCTTCACAGTACGTCTAAGCTAGGTAAATTTAGCTAGATGTTTGTCAGTCCACTGCTGCAAAATGATCGCGGACGCGCTCTCCTGGCAACGTCTATTAAAAGTCTGAATCGACCTCAGAGCCCAGAGATTCATAATCACTTCCCGAGGATTGCAGAGAACACTGCAAGCCCCTTTCGGTCTTGCAATTTATGCAGGCACCACCTCCCCAGCCCTCCAAGACCACGCACTTCTTGAACGGACCCTTTCCCCGTTTACAACATGTACACGCATCAGACACTTCATCGCCACACTGATAAACCCGCGCAGAAAATTCATCGCGAGCTACCCTTCCTGGGCGAGTCTCAACGATGCGACGGACTGTCAACTCTTCAAGGCGCTTCAGAGACCAACGACGATTCTTTGAGGCGGAGAGAGGCGTGGGCCTACTGGCTCTGGTGTTTGCAGCACGGATCGGTGAGGAGGAGCATGGCTCGCTTTTGAGCTCTGCTACCTTGGCCACCAATTTTGTATAGAAGGAAGTATCATAATTCCGGTATTCGAGATATTCGTAAAACAGTCGCATATTGGGTAATTCATCCATGTCATGCTATAGATTGTCAGTCTAGCTTCATAGCCAATCCTCAACGAACGCAATGTTTGGAGGTGCTAAGCTTACCGCTTCAAATGCTCGCAACACTTCTGATTTGTTGATGGCTTCGGCTTCATCCTCAGTGAGAGCTTTGGCAGCTGTGAATGTTTCATCATCTTCATCTTCGGCATCCTTCTCGTCATCGCTGCTATCGAGGGTCATGTCTACTTGGGAATATTTTGAACGATGGGTAGGTAACAACCAGTAGGTCTTTGTGGAGGAAACACCAGTGTCAGAAATTATTTATCCACGACAATATCAGGGGGTAGGAGCAACACAATAGTAAGCTACGAACCTGGAGAGCATCGATATATTTTTCTGGTTTGTGACTCCCGCGACGTGATCTATAACCGCCGAGTTCCTTTGCCCAGAAGTCCTTGATGTAGCTTGGCATACGGGCCATTTCGTCCTTGCCGACAAAATCGGAAGCAAATGGTTCACGATAGTGTCTAAAAGCAAAAGTATGTTTAGTAGCTCATTCATCCAAGGTTAAAGCTGCTAGGGTTTGGACTTACCCAAAATATCTGTACTCGCTATTTTTGCTTCGTATGAAGAGCGCAAATGTTTCAAAGTCCTCTTTGCGTGCATCTTCATCGCGTCGCACACAAGTTATCTGGGCACCATGCTGACCTGGAACTCGCGGGAGAAGAGGATTGTGCGTATAATTGAGGACCCTAAACCCTCTGACGCCACAAAAAGCCCGCTCTTCGGAGACGGTGAAGAATCCATCTGATGCAGCATAACCTCCTAGTATTTTCTTGAGGGTGTTGAAATGAAACTCCTCGTTTGGGTCCGGAGGTAGAGAGAGTGGTGAGGATTCAGGAAGGGTTTCTATTGCCGCAGGCATGCGCAAGCCTTCATATAACTTGATCGTTTGTAGGGTGCTCGCAGAAACATCCGGATCGGTTGCGAAGGTTGTGGCTGGTACAGGAATGGAGGCGGAGGGAAGGGACGATGCGTGATCGCTTTGAAATAGCTCGTATTGGGGTGTCGCCGTCCATTTCCCGCTCCATATGTCAGCGAGAGTCTGCTGGTGAGCAGCAAAATCGCGTTTCTGCTGGTGCAGCATCTCTTGGAGCTCTTCCACTTCCTGCTCCTCCAATTCCCAGGGGTCCGACATTATGGTCACTTGATGGCGAAGAGTGGAAAGGCGGAATGTGTTGGAGATAAAACGCAAATCAATATCGACGCGCGATCTGTACTCGAAACGCCGATGTTGAAGTGGTTGGGAGAGCTGGATGTCGCCTCTCGAAACTGAAAAGAAATCGTGATTGATATGGAAGGGGGGTGAATTATTTAGGAGTGGGGCGGGCGTGGTTGGCTGATCGTTTCTTCCCAACCCAACACCGGAAAAGTCGCGGCCTTATTCTTAGCACACTTTTCCCTATATCATCCACCAAGGCTTCAGAGTCCCCTTGATTCTCTTAAACCCCCCGAAACGTAGGCCATACGGGTTCAGAACGCAATTGCATCATTACATCTTTTCCAAGTTACCTAGGTAGCGATGGCTTTCTTGGGTGATATAAGTGAAAATGCGGCGCATCAAAATCAGTAACTCTGAAATTGTCTAGCATCACAAAATTACAGCTCCGTGACGAGATTTTCTATGTGTTGGCACAGAGAGAGCTATGCAATGTTTCGCCACAAATGTTTGTGAACGTCCTTTCAAGCATTTCTTCAGCCAGGGACAGAAAGAACACCCAGTTTCAAAAGCCAATATGAAATGATGGAAGCTCAAAGAAAGCCCAGTGTCTGAGGTGGCACCAAGGGTTTGGCAACGTCACTCTGGCTTTGGACTGTTGGTCATGTAGTCCTGAAATGTACTGGATTAATTGGTCTATAAGCCCAAGTTTTATTCCCTGTTTAACCCGTCATTGTGCCAGATTATCAGAGAGAACTAAGATCAAAATGAGAGAGTTCTGCCGTTTTCAAAACCTCCCCCATTTCAAGCCTCGTTGAGTCACGCCCTCAAGGCAGAATTGAGGCCAAAACTCTGGCGGTTCAGCATAATGAGGTTAATGATCAGAGAACAACAGTCTTATAAATAAATTAATGCAGTATCACAATTCTGTTGTGTGTCCCGATGTCTCTATCAAAAAGAAAACTCAGTGGCTTTATGCTTCAGCTTTGACCAGCCTGATATGCATTGAATCCCAGTTCTACCTGGAACTCTATTCTACTACAGGAAAGACAAGAGATAAAACGCCAAATTCTGCATGCACTAATATTTGAGTTGACGAGGAAATGTGTTAAGAGCTTCTTACTGCAGATACCATCCATCTTGTCATCTAGCGGCAGTTTGAAAATAGGAAATAATAACAACTTCCTTCTCAAGCTATCTAACAGCCTGTGGCTACCTTAGCTTGAGAAGAAAGGATCGAATGACCGTCTCATACAAATGGAAGCAACTTTTGATACATCCGCCTGAACATGTATCTCTGAGATGCTCGGCTTCGCTGCAGCATGAGTCCAACGAGTTATCCAGCAGACAGACAAGCTAGTGAACTTTTCATATTCAGCAGCAAACAATCCTTCAAAAGCATAGAAAGAAGCCCACAGAAAAAGCAAGGTGGAATCATTTCATGCTCTCATTTTTAGAAAAAGCATTTGGCAAAATGAATTGCCTGAAAATAATCCAGTGACACCTGCTCTCTTTGTATTCTTCTTTCTATATTTCCTTGGAATATGCTTGCCTCAAAACACTTCAGTCCCAACCCTTAGGAGCAGCCAGTACTATGCTCTAATTTATCCTCAGACTGAGGGTAATGTGCCAGTAGTAGTATTCAAAGAGAGATCTAGCTCCTTCCGAAGGTGAATAAATGCCAGCACACATACCGGTAGTGGCTGGAAATTTCTTTTCTTTTTTTCAACGAGAGAGTAGAGATAACGAAGACTGAGAGGCACCAGCGACATCCCTGGATATATTGAAAGCGTGACTGGTACTTCAATTGGTTTTGGTTCTGTGATCAGCGTGTCAACTGGCAAATTGGGCGGGCGGCTTACCAAAATCCGAACGCTGGCCTTGCGATTCATGCATCCTTCCAGCTTGAGTAGAAGCATCCTCTTGAAGAGCCGGCGGATATAAATGATTTAGCAGCCGGCACGGGGCTGTTGCCAGCCAGCTTGTCATGGTGGGTGGTTGAAATATTTTAAGAACATTTGGGCTGGAACTTATCCAGAGGATCGGCCCAACCTCGGGTGCAATCGCGTCCGTCACCAGACTGGACATTCAAATCCCAACCACCATATCGAAGCAATTGCCAGAACAGGAGCCAATGCGAAATGCCCCCATGATACCCTTACGACGAATGCAATGCCAATCTGCATAGAATGTCGGTATCCAGTCAAAACCCTCTACACCGAGTACTCGGGCGCCGATGACAAGTCCAGCGGCCATGGAGTGCGCCTTACAGTCTGCAAGAACTGCGGCCGCTTCTGCGACAAATACGTAGAACACGATTTCGTCGTTCTATTTATCGATTTGGTTCTAATTAAGCCACAAGTAGGTTGGCAGATGCTATGTTTGAAGGACTGTTGCTAATGCGCCCAAGGTGTACCGCCATCTGCTGCACAACACGTTGATGCGAGAACATGATCAATTTGATGTAGCCATTGCCCCTCCTATCCCTTTTCCTGTACTTACAGAAGACAGCCATCGATATTACGCCTCGGAATTCTTTTACTTCTCTTCGACGTATACCTCACCTGGGCGCGCATCGAAAAGCAGACTTCATCGAACCCCTCAACCAATGAAGTCAGTAACAGCAACTTTGTCATTCTGTCGCAACAGCCTATAGTGATCCAATATTTCTTTTTCCGTAAGTCTATTGCCTTGATTGCTCATGTTTGCGGCTCTAACAGATTCCAGTCATTCTTTGCGGCGTTTCCACGTTGGCATTCCATCTCTCCATACGCTTCCTCACCTCATCCCCGCTATCTCCGCTTGTCATGTTCAACTTAATACCAAGATACTCCCGTCCAAATTCCGTGAGCACGGCGCTCCTTGTCTCGTCATCTACAAAGCTTTTTCCAATTTTAATGGTAATATGGGAGTACGATGTTCCGGCAGCAGCGAGGTCACTAGGATGGGCGGTTGTCGCAAATAATGTGGAAGCTTTGAAAATACTCTTGGACTGTGGTTATGGCACTGCAGCGATACTGGCTTCGGTAGGCGCGATATCTAGGTGGATGGTGGGGAGAGGTTGCTTATGGTTTGTGGGATTAGATGGGGTAGACACAGTCGGCGAATCTGGTGTCGCTGCTGATGGAAAGGCGTTATGGGCTTTGGTGGAATTAGGAAAGGAATGGGGTGGCAGATTAGGACTTGGCTAAAGAAGAATACAAAGTTCCGTGACCAAGGTTATTCATTTCCAGAGGAGCCTCGCAAATACATGTTGGGCCCTGTACTGGTTGATACCCGACCCGTGTAGTACAATCGCCACAATCTTGTTCCATCACAAGGATCCCACCATATTGAAGCCATAAGTGATGTGCCGGACCACTTCTCCAACGATATATTCCACCTAATCAAAGACTGGCAGCGATTCATTCCATATCAATACATGGGTCTAGAAGCCCTTCTTTATAACCCGCCCCTCAACGCCAAAATATACATCCATACAATGCTGTATCGTCCTTCATCGATTCCGCATTCCCAATGTTCAATTTTCGTGAATCGCATCTGCTCTCAAACCGCCGCGTCGAGGAACAATAAGTGGATGCCATTGTGCCATGAATGTAATTGCTACGAGGCGTATTAGTAGGCTTCTTCGAGAAGTCGGGCGAGACGGGAGAATGCTTACCCCACATGAGGTAGCAACTGATGAAAGATAGGATCAAAGAGCTTCGCCAGATTCTGCAGAAATATTTAGTTGACAATCCTGGATAATTGGGACATCGAAGTGAGGGAAGCATAGGCGTACGTTTGTGTCTCTCCTTTGGGCGAGAAAGCCCAAGCCGCCAGACAGGCAAGGGCAACCACGATGGCGCCGATGAGTATGCTCCAGCTAAATTGCAGACAGGTTAGCTAAATTTGTTCCTAGGTAGTCGCCTCGAGCGTGCTGCGGGAGAGGAGGAATTTCTGACCCGTTCGCCATGTTTGGGAGTGATTCGGAAGCTGGTAGTATTTGGAGGAGCTGTTGTCTTGGGTTGCTCAAGCGGCATTGCAAGGCTTCGAGGTTGCTTGGTCAGCAGAGCTCGAGCCACCCTCTAGTCTCTCCACCTCACTTTGTCACTTCACCGTACACCAAAACCTCTCTTTAATATTTCCTTCAGTGAAATAAGCAAGAGATACCATTAATTGGTTTAGAGCGCAACCCCCCTTCGTTTTTGATCTCATTGTGCCAGACCATTAAAGAGAATCGAGGTTAACGGGAGAGCTACATCCGTGAACGAACCCCCTCCCGTTTTTAGGGCCTCTATCATTTTAACCTCTATTCTCTCAGATATTCTGGCACAATAAGGTTAAAAACGGGAGAGGGGGGCGCTCTAAACCAATTAATACGGTATGTCTTCAACTCTTTCATCCTACAAAATTATTATGCGTACTGTCTAGTTCCCATTCTCGAATTTGAGGCCCGCCTCACGCCGAACAGCTCCATAAACCCCTGCAATATCCGCTGTATCTCCTCGAAGATTCTGCAATTGCTCCAAGTGTCTGTCAGCAAGCTCGACACACTTTAACCGCGCACCCGAAGCTTCAGCTAAGTCCAAAGTATGCTGTACGGCCTCCCTCGCGGTGTCGACTGCCGCCAGAGGTTCTTCGCGCTTGTAGTAGTCTCCCGAAATCATCCTCGTTGAGTACCCTTCATACGGACCGGGGAGCATTGCTTTGATGAACGCATGCAAGTTGTCGTTTCCAAGTCCACACTTTTCCGCAAACACGTGGGCTTCCGACAGGGCCTCAATCATATTGAGGATGAGGCCATTTCCCACAAGCTTCAGCGTGAGAGCCTTGCCGACAGTCTGTCCGCCAAAGTCGATTATATGTCTAGCCACAACGCCCTTGATGTACGGCCTCACTTTCTCGACACTGTCATTTGGTCCAGCGAGCACACATATCAGCTGTCCCTCTGCTGCCATCGCCGGTGGTCCAAATACAGGACAGGCAACAAACTCTGCCCCAGCTTCAATGAGATTTTTGGCCAGACCTTCTGTAGTCTCCGGTTTCACCGTTGAACAATCCACGAAAAGTTTTCCCTTTGGATCACTTTTAAGTACAGCGTCGATGGTCTGGTTGATTGCAAAATCATTTGCAACACATGAGAATATTATGTCCGCTTTGGCCACGACCTCTTCAATAGAAGACGCGATGACTGACTTTCCGGCAGGTAATGACTTGTTCAACTCGATTGCTCTCTTTTGCGTGCGATTGTAGATGATAATAGGCCTATCCAGTTGGCCTTTTTCAACGAGGCTCTTGCACATGCCCTTTTCATAATCAGCTCAGACCTAATACCAGAGAAGACGCTGCATGACCTACTCTTCCGATATTACCCAACCCAATCCATGCTATCTGAGGAGCCATCTTTGTAGGACGTTGGAATTTGACAATGCGCGCTCCAAGAAATTGTTTTTTGAGAAATGCCGGAAGTATGTGGTGAGATTATTGTTCTTGGGCAGTATGTATGTACCTTGTCGGTTATGTCTTACATCACCTGCTCAATACAACGTGAAATAGTGGCCTATCAATTGCAACAATTCTAGCGGATATATTACCTTGCCTATGAGAGGTTTCCATTTCCGCGCTCGCTCTCGCGCTTTCGATCAAAGACCGAGCGACTAACTGGATAAAAGAATTTGATCGGCATTGCAATCCTGCTGAGGTGATATAAATTACAACATACTTGAAAGCTCACGACGTACGAGTACTCAAGCACCCAATCAACAAATCGACTCTGGTAAATAGAATGTCCCTTGGCGGGAGAGCTTGAATTAAAGAAACACCAAGCCAATCTCCCCTCAACCACAGGCTACTCAAACGGTTAATTCATTCTGACACGGTAGAATGATAAATTTGCTCATTTCCAAAGCACTTTTCCGATCAAAAGGCACTTCCCCGGAGCCTGCGTGTCTTTGCCCGGTATTTGCGCTGAGTTGCTTCGTTTCTAATAGAAAAAAGAGGCTTGAAGAGAGCAACCTAGAGACAAAACTGAGCACTCAGTCCATCATGGCCCCAAAAGAAACGAAATGATTTCAAGCTTCCAGATAATCACCTTCAATAAACCCTATTGTGAATGCTCACTGCAAAATTTAATGTTCCTTTCAACACCCTTGCCAAATGCAGGCCAACTCGGGTCCAGCTCGTCACCCGGCACAAGCCGGTGAACCGGCTAAACTTCTCCACACTGCCGCCGACCTTTCACGATTTCATAATATCTCACAACACCACGTCTACCAACCAATCAAAACGGACAGATGGCCGAGTTGGTTATGGCGCCAGGTTAAGGTTAACTTTAACAATATCTCCTGGTCACGAAAGTGGCATGGGTTCGAGTCCCATTCTGTTCAATATTTTCGTACTCCTTCAAAGGGAGTTGCAATTTTTTGATATTTTTTGCCGTTAATTTTTTGTTGAAGGAATCGGCGGAATAGGGTTTGAAGGGTGGTAGATTGGGTGGTTTGGGGAGTAACAACATCTCCTGGTCACGAAAGTGGCATGGTTTCAAGTCCCATTCTGTTCAATATTTTCGTACTCCTTCAAAGGGAGTTGCAATTTTTTTTTGGATATTTTCTTTTGGCTGAGCATGGCCCTTGTGAGATGATTGGAGGCTGTCTTGTCAGTGTTGTTCCTTCCTTGACCCTCTAACCCATAATCGCTGCAACGAAAGCCGAGGAAGGAAGGAAGGAAGGAGCGAGGTTGCGTGCAATTGTCAAGAGGGTATTGCCGATTGTTTGCACTCCTTATCAACCAACTTATCGTTCGGCTTCAACTTCAACGTTAGATTCACTCCTACTTCATCGACGGTTTCATCACTATCGAATCCCTCTCTGCTTTCACACGACTTGTTGATGAATCACGGTATCGTCTAATCTGCTGCAAACGCGGCTCTTTCATCACATCAATACAGCATTTCCATACCAATTCCACAAGAGCGCTCTCGATCATTGCAACCCCCCCCCCCCCTAGTAAATCCTACCGGGGTTGAAATCGTCATCGAGACTTCCGGGCAATAATTGGGAAGGAGCGACAGGAACTCCTTCTCTCACCTCTCATGAAGGATTCTCAACAAACAATCATCATCTCGCGATAACCTTACATCACACCCCTTCTTGCTTCTCTTCTCTAGTCTCGACAAGCCTCCCTCTGCCGAAACTATCGCACGTTTTGCGTATTCTCTCGCGACTCTCACGCGGCCAGGCAAAGACCTGCACCAAGCAGGACAGATACTTCACCACTGCAGTTGAACTCTCTCCCCAGGTTCAGTAGCAACACCTCCCTCTGATTCCCTCGACACTTCTCCCGAGCCATTACTATCTGAGCTAGAGGGAATTCTCGAAACTTCTGCAGAAGATTACGAAACCGAGTTCTTATTTAAATACGTACATCACCGCCGAATTAAAATCGCCTCTCAATGAATTTCTTACGTTCTTTGTCAACATTCGTCTCTATCTCGCTTCTGCAAAAGTCCTACCTAAGTTAAGCGACGAGGAACGCCAACAGATACCGTATTAATTGGTTTAGAGCACCCCCCTCTCCCAGTTTTAGCCTCATTGTGCCAGACCATTTCAAACAATAAAGATCAAAATGACAGAGGCTTCGTTTACGGGAGAGGCTCATTCGCGGGAGAAGCTCTCCCATTAACCTCAATTCTCTGTAATGGTCTGGCACAATGAGGCCAAAACCGGGAGAGGAGGGGGGGCTCTAAACCGATTAATGTGGTATTCCCTCGACGATGCAAATTCTTTGACCCCGAAGATCCAATATCTTGTACCTCAAGGTATCAAGCCCACGAATCCTTGGTCAAATATGAGGAAAGATGCAACGGTAAAACGGGCAAGAAGCCGAGAGCGAAAGCCCGGCGCAAGGTCAATCCAATTTCAGATTCAAAATCCGAAACAAGCATACTTGACCCGCAATCTTCTGCCCATCTTGCTAGTTCTGGTAGTCGATCTCTTACCAAAGACGAGGATAGTAAGGAAGGAAAGAAAGTGGAGAGGCAGAATAGAGTAAGGAAGGATGAGAAGAAACTCAAGGGAACAGGAGTTAGTGAGCCGGAGAATTTGGAAGGAGTCGTGTCAGAGAGCAGCCAGAGAGAGGACAAGAAGAGCCTAAAAAGGAAACGAGACCACGTATCAGAGACTTTGGCAGGAGCGGAGTTGGAGAGCAAGGAATGGTGGGCTTCGTTGGCCGGAGAGTTTACAGCCATGAGCAGTGTTGATTATTCTCTTTTGAGTTATCATCTTGAATATTTAAAGATGAAGTCAACAACAAGAACAGAACAAAGCTTTCAGAGACCATTCAGTTTCAACACAACAAACCCAGGTGCTGTAAACCATGAATAATTAATTCTGTGCCATGGGTCGCATCAGTCTCTCTATTATTCCCTTCTTTCAAATCTGAAGCATGCATATTGATAAACTTCTTGTAATCTTGAATCATATTCAAACTGACATGGAATTATGAAAAGAAAAAAGAATTCTGATGATTTCAGATTTCACCTTTGGTGGTCTTGTGAGAATAACCAGATCTGGTTGTCAGCACATACACATACAGTGCTTGGAACTAAACGATCACTAATTGGATGTTTAGTGCGAAGCGTCTCAACACAGGTTATCAATCCACCTTGTATTTGAAGGTGAATATCAGACAACCATGTTCATTGATAAATGCACATCAGATGAGAAGTAAAAGATGATGCCTCACTACAGACTTTGAGTGTGTAAAGTCTTCATTTTCGAATGCCATAATGGCTTCATTTCAGTCCAGCTACTGGTACAATAATGGTATTGCCCCCTCTAGAAAGAAGGCAAAAAGTATGCCCACCTGCTCACAAGCAAGAGATCACTAAGGCCGTCACCGATCTGGCCGCCCTGACGCCGTTGCCCAAAGCCCCCTTTTGAATCCACGGGTCCAACCGGCCCTTAAAAACGCTCAAAAACAAAGGAAAGTATCATGCGCTAGTAGCAAAAACGCGGGCAGAACGAAGTCTAAATATGTTACATAATGCCATTCGTATGTTCGGATGGCACATTATTCTTCGAAGTTGTTTCCGACATAGCCTCTGGGATAGCCTCAGATGCTATCTGGTTGACGGCCCTTTCAAGGTGTGTATCAATTGTTGCTGGCCGTTCCATCACAGGTCCTGTCTTGGCCTCTTCAATGCTTGTTAAAGGTTTCAAAACAGGAACTGCACCTGTGGGACTACTTCCACCCTGTAATTTGTTGTTGCTATTGGCAGCAGTATCGTTCCGTCTCATCCTAGCTGCCTTATAATCACTTAAAGAGAGTTTCTTGGTGGTTTTGATGGGACTCGCTTGTGCTGCGAGTCCATTAACAGCAGTGGAAGGAAAGGTACTTGGAAATTGCACAGTACCAAAAGGCGATTGCGCCAGGGATGCAGTCGCAGAAGATGGAGTTTGAGAAGCAGATAGCGGACCAGATATACTGCTTGTCGTAAAAGTAGGTGTTGCTGGCATCTGCATTCTTAATTCTGGAGATTTTCGTGCAGGGGAGCATGCCCGTGCGCCATTGTTCAATTGACCAGGCCACGGGGGCGGTGGGGGTTTTATCGCATTGCTGATCATGGTAGTTGGGGCATCAGTCATAGTGACATCGGCAGAACTAATGGAAACGTCCAGAGAAGGCGTTGAAGATGCGATGCTTGCTTTTCGAACTCGAATATCGGTAGGCGATCCTGGCGAAAGATGCCCGACGCTATGCAGATCACTCGAATCCGTCACTACCACCTGCAGTAACTGCGCAGGTTGATCCTCGATACCATTCGCAAGCACGATTTGCTCCTCTATTTGAGCCGCCTGTGCCGCCTGCTGAGCTTGGATTCGGTAGCGATTTTTGAGCAGGCGTTTAGCGAGAGGTACACACGCCTTCTTCGGTGTCGCCTTTGGCTGCTTCCACCACGCATTCTCAACATCGACCGTCTGGGTCGATGAATCAGTATATATACTCTTTAGAGGCGTCGAAGCTTTCCGTGACCGACTGGACATAGAACCGTTTTGCGCGGTTTGATTTTGTGGAGACGGTAAGGCAGCGGCGGGAGAGGCGGCGTTATGGGGAGAGTCACATTGCCGTCGTGACGTACTGGCATCTACATATTGACGTCCTCGGGAAGGATTTGCACTGACGCCCGACGGCTTCGATACGGACGTTCGTGGTGCCACGGACCGCTGTCTTGGTTTGGGCGCGGGCTGTGCTGTCGTCGCATTCGCTGTCGAGTTTGTGATGCCATCAGACGCTCTTTTCTTTTTACGTGGTCCTTGCTCCATCTTGCGGAAACTGTCTTCGAGCATGGCAATCTTCCTTTTCTCGCGATCTGAAGATTCGGGATTCAACCCGTTGGTCTCGTTTGCACCGTGGAGGGGCGTCAAGTCCCGACTATGAGGCTTGCTTCGAGCCGAACCTGAAACCGAACGGCTGTCGTCGTCGTCCCCATGGTCCTGTTGGCCTTCACTTGGCGCGCGGCTGTTGGTAGCATGGCCTGTACTCGTTGGAGAGACGTGGGTTTGTTTAGGTTTGCGGCCCTTCTTGGACTTGACACCGTTCGTGGTAGGATGCGACCTCGCGCGATAAGTCCTATGGAATCGAGCAAAAGCACAGTCACTACCTAGATCGCAAGCGCAACCACCGTGTTCGGAAAGTACGAGTTCAATGTTGGGGGAAATGATCTCGTACTCTTCGTCGCTGATGACAGCGTTGTCCACGGGTATGCCGTCTTCTTCACCGAGATTTAAAAGATGGAGAAATCGAGCGCGCTTATCGGAAGCAAATCGAAAGTCCCAAGGTAATGTTATCTGCTCATTGACGGCGATCGGTCGTTCGCTTACCAGCCAGAAGTGATACTCGGAGCCGTTGGCAATGAAAGTTTCCAAGGTTGTATTTGGCCTGCAGCTGCGTCGTGCATACCGGCATACCGAACCTTCATGCCTAGTATCCACATAGAGGGGTAGTCTAAGGGGAAAGAACACAAACGGCAATGGATGAATCAATTCGTCCCACCGGTTTTCCATGTTCTCGCAGTAGTCTTTCTGAAAACCAACCAGGCCGTTGAGCTCCCCAACCGAACCAGAATGCGGGAGACCCGAAGGAGATATTAGATGCCGCCAAGTTACATGTGTGCCGTTCTTGACCGTAGCTTCTTTCCGTTGGACTGATAGTTCCGGCCACTTTAAGAGGTGGTAGCTGTCCTTCAGAGATTGGAGGATCTCGTCTTTGTCTACGATGCCGGTATCTTCCGTCAGACGTCTAGGATCGCGAAGCCATGTCGACATGGAGTTGGTGACAGACAAGCTTGCAAACGAATTGGTTGGGTTTCTCTGTACTGATTGATCGTCATCGTACAGCCTCAAAAAGCTGTCCGAGTATGAGTGAAGTTGAAAATCCTGCGGCAGGTCCGGCGGTGTGTGAGCCGGACTTGGGGGATGATTATTTGTGTTTGGCCGTGTATGAAGTGGAGGGGAGCGTTTTGCGTGTGAAATGGAGTGACCTGACTTGTGGCCTTTGCTTTTCTTGGGAGGCGGATGATGCTCTTGAGGACTTCCTGACTTGTGGCCATCGTGTTCGTGAAAACCGTTTACCTGAAGTTCTGAAGGCTTCGTCTTCTTCTTGTGGCTTTTGGAAGGAGGCCGCTTCGTTTTCTTATCGCCGTTTTCGTTGATGGCTTTGTTCTGCCGCTGATGTCGCTGTCGCTCGGTCGCATGCCGACCGTCCAGAGGGCGAGGTTTGCAGTCCGTACAGGAATGGTCGAAGTCTGGACTTGAAGCATCGTCAACGCGACCGGGATAAAAACACTCGATGTGTTGCCATGTATCACACGTCTCGCAATATATGGTATTTCCGTCGTCGTCGGAATAGTCGCAGATGCACTTGATCGTGTAGGGCTCCTCATCTACGGATTCGGTGACGGTGTTCGCATCGTTGGCAGAGATGGGAACGGCAGAATTGAACGTGGTCTGGATCGGTGTCGCGATCTGCGTTGTGATCGATAACGGTCTTTCTGTCATAATCTAGCTAGAGCCTCCGGGTGGCTGTTCAAGTGAGGAGACAAAGGTGAGTTCACTGAGTCCTAGGCCTGAGTCGCATGACGAAGACGGCCGCGACTCGATGGAAATGGTTGTCGCAAAGCGAATGGAACGATCAATCTCGACTCTGGCTGTCATCAGTTGTCAACAGAAGGCGTGGAACCGCTTGAACCTCGTTGTGTGTCGACAATCTGGTCTCGACTGCAGGGTATGGAAGGAGACGAGGGAGGCCAAGCCGAGCGTTCGAGATTCCTGGCACAACAGCCTCAGCAACACGGATCGGTTTGTTGAATGCGAGGCTATGAAGCCGAATCGTCGTGAGAGGCCTTCACTGAGCTGGACGAGACGATTGAAGGGTTTTCAAGGCCGAAGGCGAACGACGGGTACGAGGACCACAGGAGGAGGTCGCGGGTCGCTGGCGGGCGAGGTGTTGTTGACGCGTCGATATTAAGATGTTGACTCGAGATGCCGATGGTAGAAATACGAGATTCCACTGCGGATGGGTGGGCTTGGTCGGTATGGTGGTGCGCCTGATTGTTGTACTGTGAGTAGAATGGAAAGAGAGGAGGCCGTGGAGGGGAGGGCTTTGAGAGTGTCCTGGCTGGAATACCGCCGCTTTAGGGGAAGTCGAGTTCTACTGCACTGTAGAACTACGGTAGTCGAAAAGCCCCCTGTTCGGAGGCGAGCGCAGCGCAGCGCAGCGCTCCGCTCCACCTCCCTCACCTTTTGCTCCCTCTAGTGCATGGCACCAGGCTGGATTGCTGGAGCTGCTGCTGCTTGGATATTGACTGCATCACCGCTGCTGTTTTCTGCAGGCCGCGCGCATTGGATAGGTCGATTCTCCCCGCGCCTGGAGATGCTGCCATTTCGAGTTTCCTCAACATTCAACCCGTGGTGGTCGGGCGGGCAGTCGGTGCAGGTGGTGGGCGAGAGCCTTGCACGCCTGGGAGATCCTGTTGAATTTTGAATGACGATCGAAGCAGACACGGACGCTGAAGAGGAGATGGGCTCGAGACTGGGGCAGGGCCCTCAAAGCGGCCGCGCAACAGACTATTGGAGACGCTCCAATCAACGACCTTCGCGGGTCGTGAGGATAGATCCCAGTTGGTCTCTGCCTGCAAAGCTTTGGCTCGGCGGCCTCGGCGCTAGGCGAGCCTAGGGAGTTCGTTTCGGCATCGGGGGAGGGGGGGGGAGGACTTGTACGGAACAGGAACAGGAACAGGAACACGCCGCAAATGTGTTGATGGGAGCATCTATAGAACAAGTAATTCCCATATCTTAAATTGCAAAAAGCAAACATGGATTTTTGTAATTTCCAACACGTGACCGCGACAACCCCTGCCGTCTCTGGGGCGTAAATATTTCCGAGGTTATTTAAATACCAACTACGAGTAATGAAGATATCTCATCACCACCTACTTTTGTCTGCCCGTCCTGTCCCGCCATTGAGTCTCTCGTTGTCTCCCACAATGGCAGCACCGTTGCATCCATACTATCCAGAAGGCATTGTCTTGTCTGGAGATGGATATGCTGCTAATAACTTTGGTACCTTGACGCTTGTTCTAGCATTTGGAACGGGTTGTTTTGTGATTCTATCAAGCGCGTTACTCCTTTCGAAATGGGTCAATCCAGCCCTGAGACGCGCCGATGGAGTTTTAGTACTGTGGTTTGTCCTATGTAAGTGGCTCGCTGCACCAATCGGCAGGCGATATTCCCATTCTCAGCAAACTCTATACGGCATCCTGTTTTGTTGCTTCTCCCTCCCCCTTTTTCTACTCTCTGTTGTAGAATCTGGTCCATTTTTTCCTCCCATCATTGCAATGTCACTATCCAATAACCCTTCTAATGACAAACAGGCGGAATGATCCACCTCTTCTTCGAGGGATACTTTGTTGCGAATCACGCCCGCATGGCCAAGATGGAAGATTTCTTTGGCGAACTATGGAAGGAATACGCATTATCTGACAGCAGATACATGATCTCTGATCCCTTCGTGTTGTGCATGGAGACTTGGACAGCTGTATGTGCTATGTTCCCCAATCAAACACCATACTGACGAGCATCAGTTTACCTGGGGACCACTCTCCTTCCTGACGGCTATCCTGATTGTAAAGGACTCTCCATACCGGCATCCATTTCAGGCCCTCGTCTCTACGGGTCAGTTTTATGGAGATCTCCTCTACTACTTTACCAGCCTGTTCGACGATTATTACTCTGGGACAAGATTCTATCGACCGGAGCCATACTATTTCTGGTTCTATTTCATATTCATGAATGCATTCTGGATCATCATACCGCTCAGTGAGTGTTTACCTACAGCAAATGAGCAAACACTAATTTTGGAAAGTGTGTTTATACAGTTCCATCCGAGCGACAGCAAAAGCTTTTGCAACTTCCAAGAGGATCGAGGAGAATGGAAGTGCCAAAAAGCATGCTTAGACACGGTGTCGGTGACCGATAATTAGAGTTAAATGGCCAGTGGAGCGGAACACCAGGCAACCGACAACACCAGGTTGTGATTGACCGGATGTAGTAGATTTGAAGTCCATGAATCAATCCAGAACCACCGGATTTTCTTCCTGCCCTACGGTATCATGCTAGGATCAATTTTTCTGTCGATATTGTCTTGTCGAGGCTATTTGGCTGTGTAATCGGCCCTCTTAAACCGCGCTGCCGGGACAGAGCGCGAAATTCCTCCTGCAAGGCAATTTTGCCTCACTGCAACCCTTAGGCCGATGGCAGATAGACGAATCCCATAGGAAGCACGATGGTTTATTGGGAGCTTACTTTATAGAGGCTACTTGGGCACCCGGCACCATCAAGACAGCTGAGACTCCGATGTAGGACCAAGCCCAGGGCAACACATCCCGAGATGCAGAACGTAGGCAGGCACCACTGTAATTCTCCTCCCGTTGAGCTTCATTGTGCCAGACGATCTCAAATGGTAGGGGCGGCTTGCAGGCACGTTCGCAATCGATCCTGTCCGAAGGATCGACCGAAAGCCGCGGTTCGACTCGAGGTAGGCGCGAGGCGGAGCAGGATCAAACCAGGTTGGCGATACTTTGAAAAGCGCGACAGGTCAACCTCGCCTTGCGACGATGGAACTTCACGATTTCTTCCTCGAGGCCCAGCACGAAGCTCGACATCTCAACGAAAAAAGTTTCCCATAGGGATTGCAAGCAAAAATTCCCCCGACCAGGATACCGAAGCATACTGGACAGATCTTGGTGCCCCGATGTGCAATGGAGACCTCGTTCTGCACACAGGCAATTCATGAGCTGCCTTATGTTCAAGAAGGTAAGTATGCAGAGAGAAAGAACGACGAGGAGCCAGCTGGAAGACTATATACTCCAGTGATGGTGGTACGTGCGCTTAGCGTCACGCTAGCCATAACGAGAAGCGAGCGGTCTCGGCTTTTGGCCAATGGACGCAGGTGTGCATGGCTCAGCTTGTGATCAACGAGTCAAGCCGCTCCGTCGCTCAGATAAACAGGATCTAATTGGAAGTATCTTATCTTCAAATTATTGAAGACTGAAAGAAGATGGTTGGAATGAATTCACTTAGGAATCTAGGATTTCGAAGTTGGAGGACTACGAGGACCTTCGTAGTGGTTGTTCACAAGAGCTACACAAACCGAGCGTTGCTTTGGCGTTGCAACCGCATCCACTTTGAGCTTTCCACTGATAATGACTGCAAGGTCATAGCTACCTGCGAATGCACCGCTGATTGCACAGGTGATACCAAACTACCTACATAGCGATTCGGCTGCATCACCAAATTTCTATCAAAAACAACCCAGTAGTAATTTTCCTAATCATTTGACCCCAAAAACGTCATATTCACTGGGAGGACCCCAGAAGCGCTAAGCCTCCTCCCCGCCACTTCTCCAAACACTATCAACCTAGACTCCCGACATACCACGATCACGATAAACCTTCATTCTTCCCAACAACAAACATTGTATCCGAAAGATGAAGCTCTCCTTCGCCATCGCCACGTTTACCCTGAGCACGCTCGTCGTCTCCGATCTGGGCTTCTCCTTCGGCGGCGGTCAAAAGCCGCTCGCAGATAAAGGCGACGCTGTCCCAGGCGACAACCCACTTGTCCACTGCATCGCTTCACACGGCGACGACATCCTCAAGATCACAAATGTCGATTTGGCTCCCAACCCTCCGAAGCCGTAGGCAGATCCCTCTTCTCCCGTACCGTGTTGGCGTTACCCAGGTGTCACAAGCTAACTGGACTCTGTCGTGGTAGTGGACAGAGCCTTTCAATCAAAGCAACAGGCGAGGTGATGCAAACGATCGAAAAGGGCGCATATGTCCTCTTAGTGGTTAAATATGGATTGATCAGGCTTCTGAGCACCAAGGCAGATTTGTGCGAGCAGATTGGAAACGTTGACTTGGAATGCCCACTGGACAAGGGAATTATTGACATCACCAAAGATGTTGATATCCCAAATGAAGTTCCACCCGTGAGTGCCGCTATGTTCGCATTTTTGCAACGCAAGATAACTAATCCTATCTTTCAGGGAACCTACACTGTAACGGCCGATGCATATACCGTAGATGATAAGAAGATCATGTGCTTGGAGGCGACTGTCACAATGTCTAAGTAAATGGGATGAGGGTCCAGGGACGATGGGGGAACTGTATGAAACGGATCATGATGATGGTTCACGCCTCACCACGATCCTCTAGGTGCTTGGACCTCGGAATACGGAGTTTTTCTTAAGGTCATGCATGATTCGATGATTATTCTCTTTATGGAATGCGCCCGAGGAACATAATGGGGCGACGTTAATTTTACATATGCTTTGGTTCACCAGGCCTGTATGGTACATACTTAAGTATTTTGCGTTGGGTAAACTAGCAATTAGTTACTCCTCACAAACACATTTGTCTGTAGAAAAGTAAGATGCCATGGACCCTATCCTCGTGAAGCAGCCTTTTAATACGGGCTGCGTAGCAGTTCCTTCTATCAATAACTCATGCACATTCGTGACCTCCCCAAAGTGTAGCTCGTCTGTGGTATATATGCACAAGAGCAAGGTTTACCATAGCAGGCTATTGCTTTATCAAACCACCAATGCAATCACTCTCCAAATAATCTGCGCACTCTCCTCAATACGCTGTCCTTCTCGGGATCGTATGGGTGGTCTTTGCTTGGGATTTCGAGGAGAGCTGGGAAAGCAGCGGTATAGCTATCGACACGGTGGCGTATCCTCTCAGCAATCTACACTTCATTAGCCCAAGATTTCTGCAGGTGGGCTGAACATCGCACATGTTGGTTGATCAAGAGGATACCAATGTCCTTCCTCTCTGTTGTGAACTTCTCGAAGGCTTCTTCGATGGCTGCATTGTCTGTCTTGCTGTCGACAACGAGGAAGTTTTTCTGCGAGTCCGGAGGTTGAGTAACATGCTATCTCCATCAGTCCGTATCTCCCATCTTTCGAGCAATCAACATACGCCAATGCCAGCTAGTAAAAGTCCCGTTACGGAGTCCTGTGCAGCTGATTAGTTGTGAATATCTCAAGGGATCAAAAGAACAAGACGTACTTCATCTCCAATGACTGCAAGGAATTGCCTATCTTTGTAGGCAGATGCTGGAGCTGCCATGTTGCTGGTGACTTGGTTGATGTCCAAGAGCAACCTGGAGCTCAACCGGTCAACGAAGTGAGGCGCAGAAAGCTCCCACCAAGCGGCATGACGCTAGGACTAGCGAGGCTAGACAATCAGCGCTATCGATGGCCTATCCCTGCACGCAGCTTCTTAGCTCTGCGATTTCTGTCAATATCAACTCCGGGGTAAACAAAGAAAAGAGACGACTTCATCCTCAATCGATGATCCGCCACCAACGACATGGGCGAGCGATAAGACACATTTCATCATGCCACCCCGTTCGCGTCTTATTCGCAGGAAGCCTCTTCTTGAGCGCATTCAAGACTACCTGAATCCGGGCGACTTCCTGCTATGGCTTTCCGAGGAGATTGAGACGAGGGATTGGGATTCCAAACACATCGCGGGTCCCTTCGCTTTAGGACTGCATTTCACCTTTCTCATTGCGAGGGCGAATATTGGAGGCTCTGGTGGCAAAGGATCGGACGACGTTTTTGGGGATGATTACTCTGGGTCTGGTTGGTTGACTTACATCGTGAGTAAAAACTTGGGCGCAAGGCAGAGAAAATGCAGAGAAAACGCTAACTTTGACCGATAGGCCAGCTTCCTTGTCTACACATTAGCATCCTTTTCGATTTGCAACGCCGTGTACACATTCTATCGCACACGCCACTATCGCCTATTCGAAAGACCTCTTGATACCCCCCAGAGTACCCCGTCGGCGCATCGAGTTCGCGTTGATTCTTCGCCTGTTGCGTCGTCCCCACTTCGATTTCTTACAAGCATTCTTGGAGACCCTAGTGCAGAATCGAGAGCACATCCTGATTCAACTCGAGATGTCTGGGAAATCTCGGTGTGGGATCCACTACCGGTGTGTCTCCGTTTGTTCTGCCTCTTCAGTCCCGGCCATGTGCTGGTATATTGGCTTTACTTGCCCACAATGGTATCCGACCCTCGACCAAGTATGACGGTCTTTACAACACTGGTTCTGCAAATACTTTTGTCGTCCCAATTAATTCTTCTTCAAAACGCCTTCTCCCAGCAAGAGAAAGATTCAGCCATCATTCATCGGGAGGTTATGAGCGAATACGACATCAAATATGTACATCCTCGATTAAACCCGTTAGTTCGCGATGTAGGAACACAATTTTATGGACCGCCGGAAATCAATGAGGAGGAGGAAGGCGAGGTTGACACTTATGCGCCCACTGTCATCTTGAAGCGAGGGTTCCGAACGAATCCCAATCCTAGTTATGCAAAGCATTTCGATCCAGAAAATAGTGAAGTATTTTCCAGAAGTGCTTTATCTCCAACACAAACATATACACCATCAGCCTACAATTCTCGGGAATCTTCACAGTTCACAAACGTCACTCCTAGGCCTTCACTACGGCAACCTCAATTTAGGCAAAGTACCTCCAAATCAACTGGTGTGAGCACAGGTGGAAGCTTAGGGATATATAATCATGCAAGTTCGCCCCTGAAAAAGGCCTCGAGCATGTATGATATAAATTCGCACGAATCTCCGAGAAACTCGGTTGAGATGGCTGCTCGCGAACAGCAGCAGAGAAGTCGAAGTCCGGTCAAGAGAATGAGTGAAGCCCACAAGGCATTTTTGGGGGTTGATGATCGGAGAATAAGCGCTCCATCGTTTGGCCAGAAGTCAAAGCCCTCTTCTGATAGTAGCCCCTACAAAAGAGGGCCCTCTAGATTTTAATTTGTATTTCACTGAAGTTAAGCATTTGCAGCGGATTTTCAACTTGAAACGTATTTCATCAAGTAAATGGCCGAAGAGGATCAAGTGATGTATTTTCAATTTTTGCGATGTTATTTCTTGTACGATTGCTCTTTCCTTTGGAGCACGCTATTTCCGTCCCGGTTACGATTGCCCAGAAGAGGGTCGCTCCTTCCTCACTGAAGCCACGACCATCATGACGAACCCTCGGCGAAGAGATCTCTTGCTCTATTGGAATTTTGGGGCTGCTCTTCTCACATTCATCAACCACAATGTCGACAGAAGTGCAACCTCCATCGTCTCCTCGTATTTCACCGCGGCCTGGAACTCAGATGCTTCGGAAGCACTTTTCACCTAAACCACCACCACCAATAGCGTTCGAATCCCAAGCAAATCTACGCAAGCATGGTCGTTCATCTTCTTTTGGCGGGATTGTCTCTCGTATGCTGCCATCTCGTAGGCAAGAAAGAGGGCATACCTTACGAGTTGAATACCAACCGGACGGTCCTCATACGGCAGTCGATCTTGTTTTTGGCATGGCTAATTCCAATTCTAAACCCACTTCGGCATCTGGTGAGCCTATTGACGGCGGTCATGCGAGGAAGGTCAAGAGTTGGTCTCCGCGCAAAAATGGTGATTTGGACGTGGGAGCTGCAATACCTAGCGATGTTGGACAAAAACGGTCTGCATCGCCTGATGGTTCTAGAGAGGATAGTCAGAGGAGACCTCGATCATTGAGCTGGCTACTGGGTTCTTTGAGCTTGGAGAAGAATAATGAGAAAGCAAAGGTCGGAAAGGATACGGAAAGGGGCGAGAGAGCTCATCCGCCGAACACTTCGAAAAAGCCAATCACACCCCCACGAGGTACCACTGCCGCATCAAATATCACTACCGTTGATCCTTCTTCTGCAGAGAAAGAGACGACCAGAACGCAAAAGATTTTCCAGGAAAAGAAATCCCGCAGAGATGATCGAAAAAGCTTCCGAGAAAGTGAAGATTTTCTAGGAGTTTGCGGTGCCAATCCTCGGACTGGCTTTTGGGACCCTAGTGCAACTACAACCACCAGTGAAGCAAGTCAAATGAGTGAAGAAGCGAAGAGGAAGCTGGAAGAACAAGCACGACAAGCCAACGAAAAACGCAGAAAATATGAACAGGCGCAAGCCACGTACGAGTTAGAACTCCACAGAGCCCAGCTCTTGAAGGACAAGAAGAAAAAGGACAAGGCGGATCGAAAGAGAACAGAAAGCAAGATGCGGCAAAGAAAACATGGAAAATGGAAGATCAGTGAGAATGGTTGGAGCAGTGTTGCCGAACCTGAGCTGAGCCCAATCGAACAGTCTCTAGCTAACAGTCCCATCAGAGGCAAGTCAACACTCCACTTCCATTATGCTAAGCTGACAACTTTTGCTGCAGAGACCGCACCGGCTGATCGGCTATTTCCCATGCCCTCAGGAATCAATCCATTGCCCTATGCGAGGCCAACTCCCCTTGAGTCCGAGGACTACTTTGGTCTGGGAGCAGTTTTCTCACCACTCGCTAGTGATCACTGGGATCAATCTCAAGAATCAGCATCTAACCCCATTACTCCAATTCGACGGAAACCTGTTGGATCGCCCCCAAGCCGTCACAGTGGTTCAGCGGACACGGTCATTCATCCTTTCAGCAGCGGCCTCATCGACAGTAAAAACCAAGCTCCAATCCCGTCAACTCAAGACAAGAGTTTTCAAGAGACTAGTAATGCTAAATACCTAAACGAGGCCAAAAGAGAAACTCAGGTTCCACCCATTGGAAGAATTGTTCAACATGTCGGTAATATGGTTAAGCCCGGAACTGCAAATCTACTCTCGCAGGAAAATGGTGGCAACAAAGGTGCACCAACTTCTAGGATGAATGTGCCTGGCCAGTTTCCTAGCTCTGATATACAAACAGCTACGCCCGAAAAGAAGGAGTATTTTTTAGGCAGCCCCCAGGGCGCGGCAAAAGCTCGCAGCCCATACGAAAGAATAGCTACAGCGATCTCATACCGGTCAGTCAAGGTCCCAATGAACCAAGTTCAAATCCACCACCCCGCGAACCGGCAGTTGTCACAACAAGGAAACGTTATCACCTCCCTGAGCGAACTTCCGCCAGTTTTCCTGAAAGATCCCGCGTCGGCCAGGATACCACTGAGCCCTCAGGGCCGAAAGAACTGCCCTCAGGTATGGGCACCTCCAACCATCCTCGACACAGCACCGGACAAGGCAATATCATCCACCAGCATATACACCACCACCACTACTGGCTACACGCCCCTTCATCGTCTCCCGCCCCAGCTGGACGGGACGGACGAGGGCGAGGACGATCCTCGGGCGAATCAGCCAATGATTCTACGGCACAAGTTGAGCCGCATCCCTTTACGGACCAGCTCCCTACCGAACAACAAACAGAACGGCACGCCGAACGACGGGTCCCAGACTCGTGTAGTCGACACCGCTACGTGTTCGGAGCACCACCTGACTCCCACGAAGCGACGAACAGCAAGATTATGTCTGGCGGGCTGTCACGGACGCGAGATAAGCAGCCCGGTGCAGAGGAACACACCCACATCCACATCTACGTTCCCTCGCAGCCCCACCAAACAGAAGAGCAGCCATCTGGCCCACCATGCGGCTCTGCAGGCTTTCCAGATGCCGCGCGAGCAGGCGGGACAGGGGAGGAGCCAAAGTCTCTCCGGGGGAACACTTACGCCGCCCAGAGTACGGAATCGGAGAGCCGACGCCGTTCGAGCCCTCGACACGGACCCAGCCTACGTAGGAGTCGATACCGGATCTCCTCGTCCTCGTCTCAAGATCCTGCGGGCAGTCGGGAGCGATGAACACTTGCATCGGGGCCGACAGCGTACCAGGACACCGGCTCATGCTGGCGCCAGTGTTCGGGGAGACGGCCTGATGGTCTGGCATGCTGGACCTCGTGTGGAGAATCTGGAGAACACCATGGTGGGGGGGAAGGCGGCGGGAGTGATGGCACCTGCGAGGTCGAAGGCGGTTGTGGTGCAAGCAAGAGCAGGCGCCGCCGCCTCTGCCTCTCTCGCCAAGCAAGCTCCGCGATCGGCTGGGCCCCCCATTTCGATTGGGTTGGTGGCCGTTCAGTTGTTACAGACGGTCTGGTGGGTCGTGGAACCCGTCTTTGATCCGCAGTCGGACCTGCGACGACGATGGGAGCTTCATCGACTGACCTGGCGAGATATGAGCGTGTTCTTTGCCGCCGCTCTCTTCACGGCCGCCTTGTTTATGATGAGTATCATTTTTGGCCGGCTGCTGGCCATGGGACTACAGATTGTTCGGATGTTTGTGAGTCTCTTCAAGCTCCTGACTGGATGATGAAGATGGGGTAAGTCGTGTTGGTAAGTAGTTAGTGTGCACTGTGTTGGGTGAGAGTAATGGGTGCGAGCCGGAGGTGTTGGCTTGCGTTGGCGTCTCGCTCGGTGTGTTGGCCAGGTCATTTTACAGAGTTTGAGCTTCAGAGCTGCCTGTTTTCTTGTTTCGGTTTTGTTGATAGAAGATTGGCGGGGTAAGAGTTATGATCTGCTTAGCTATGGTGTTGTTGAGCGTATTGGAGCGGTGTACGGCATGACAGGGCCGGCCGTTGTGCAACAGGGCTGACGGTATGTTACGGTCCGGTGCCGCTCTGCGGGCGGTGGGGGTACAAAGATTACACTGTACATATAGTAGTGTTCCAGGTATTATTGAATGGCACCATATGCCTCGAGATGTGCTGCATTTGCGAGTTCATGCAGCCAGCATTTTGATAGCAGGTTTGAAGGGGTGATTGTTGATACCGAGGTCGTAAGCGACCCCCACCACTGCCTCTCTGAGACGAATTCAATGTTTTGTGGCAGGGAAGGGTTGAAGCTAATGACAATCGGTATCTAAGCCCTGGGCTTTCGGCAGTATAAGTGGCGTGCGGAGTAGGTAGGGCAAGAGCGGGAGATGGAAAAGAAATTGATGTGCCATTTCGCTTTCCGTGCTTTCCTATCTATGGGGTTGAGGGGTCACTTGTCCCATGGGAGTGGTGACGAATGACCGAATTTCTGAGGAGAGCCTGCCTGTCGCACAGAAGCCTTCAGCATACACCAGCATAGGCTATAAAAAGGGCTGGCTTTCAGGGCATTCAGCATGCAGCTCTGTGGCCAGGACTGCACTGTAAAGGGCATCAAGACTCCGGTCCAGCGCCTGTGCAGGGTTCAGAGATCTGGCAATCGGTGGGCCGGCTCCGCTCCTCACTCGGTGGCCAATCACCGAAAGCGTATTGTTCATTCTTGTTCGGTTTGGCCGGTATCGGCCCCATGAAAGTTTAGAGCTTCCTTAGCAGCATCATAAAAGTCCACCCCGCATCTTGTGCTTTTCAAACAAATACATACTCGCAGCAACTTCCCTTTCTTCCTTATTTCGTGGTCTTTGATCTTCATCTTTCGTCGTCCCATTGAATCTCCTTTCCCACACTTTCCTACACGCCAACACAATGCCATCTGCCGAGGGTGGCCCACGTACTCTCTACGATAAGGTCTTTCAAGACCATATTGTAGATGAGCGCTTGGATGGAACCATTCTTCTTTACATTGGTGTGTAGTTTCCTGGTTGCCTTCAGCTCCTGCATTCAAAAAATTAACTTGTTATCAGACAGACATTTGGTTCACGAAGTTACCTCGCCAGTATGTCCCATCTATTCCTCTCCCCCGCACTTCCACAAACTTTAAAACTGACAACAATTTTAGCAAGCCTTTGAAGGTTTAAAAAACGCTGGACGAAAGGTCAGACGACCCGATTGCACTCTTGCAACCACTGATCATGTATGTGCCAATGCCTCCTTGACGTCTCCTTAATGAGCAGCTCGCTAATATCCCCAGAATGTACCTACAACCACCCGCAAAAACTTCAAAGACATTGAATCCTTCGTCGAGGTCGAGGACTCCCGTTTACAATGCATGACCCTCGAAGATAACGTAAAGGACTTTGGAATCACATATTTCGGTCTCGGTGACAAGCGCCAGGGTATCGTCCACGTTATTGGCCCGGAGCAGGGTTTCACACTCCCAGGTACAACGGTCGTTTGCGGTGACAGCCACACGTCCACACATGGAGCCTTCGGAGCTCTGGCCTTTGGAATTGGCACGAGTGAGGTTGAACATGTTCTTGCTACCCAGACTATCATCACAAAGCGGAGCAAGAACATGCGGATCAAGGTTGACGGTTCTCTTGCTCCTGGTGTGAGCTCGAAGGATATCGTTCTCCATGCCATTGGCAAGATTGGAACAGCTGGTGGAACTGGTGCCGTCATTGAATTCTGCGGATCTGCTATTGAAGGTTTGAGCATGGAAGCAAGAATGTCCATCTGCAACATGTCGATCGAGGGAGGTGCTCGTGCTGGTATGGTCGCTCCGGATGAGGTCACATTTGCCTATCTCAAAGGCCGCCCTCTTGCCCCTGAATTTGGTTCGGAAGAGTGGAACAAGGCCTTAGCCTACTGGAAGAGTCTCAAGACCGACGAAGGTGCCAAATTTGATATCGATGTCTTCATTGACGCCAAGGACATCATTCCCACAGTCACTTGGGGAACCAGTCCAGAGGATGTTGTGCCAATCACAGGTTCCGTTCCAGATCCCGAGACTTTCGCTACCAAGGATAAGAAGGAAGCTGGACGACGCATGCTCGAGTACATGGGCCTCACTGCTGGAACACCCATGGAAGAGATCGTTGTGGACAAGGTCTTCATTGGATCTTGCACCAACTCTCGAATCGAGGATCTTCGAGCTGCCGCAGAGGTTGTCAAAGGCCGTAAGGTTGCTGCAAACATTAAGAGTGCAATGATTGTCCCTGGATCCGGTCTCATCAAGGATCGTGCTGAAGCGGAGGGTCTCGATAAGATCTTCACTGATGCTGGTTTTGAGTGGCGTGAGGCTGGTTGCAGCATGTGCCTCGGTATGAACCCAGATATTTTGGCACCAAAAGAGCGATGTGCGAGCACGAGCAATCGCAATTTTGAGGGTCGGCAGGGAGCTGGTGGTCGAACCCATCTTGTATCGCCTGTCACTGCCGCAGCTTGCGCTATTGTTGGCAAACTCGCTGATGTGCGCAAACTTGCGAAATCAAATGCCACCCCACGCCCGGCATCTCCAAAGCCAGTCGAGATCAAAGCCCATGTTGATGAAAAGGCTATCGTCGATGATAGCGCGAAAGAGACCATTGCTGATCAGCCAGAAGACAATGCCGTTCCTCACACCAATACCTCCGCGTCCAAATCATCCGCCGGACTTCCAAAATTCACTGTTCTCAAAGGTCTCGTCGCACCCCTTGAGCGAGCTAATATTGACACTGATGCCATTATCCCTAAACAATTCTTGAAGACAATCAAGCGTACTGGTCTCGGCACAGCACTTTTCCACGGCATCCGCTACAATCCTGATGGGACCGAGGTACCCGATTTCGTCTTGAACAAGGAACAATACCGAAAGTCCAAGATTCTCATTGCTGGCGCCAACTTTGGATGTGGTTCATCAAGAGAGCATGCTCCTTGGGCTCTCTTGGACTTTGGCATTACTTGTGTCATCGCTCCTTCATTCGCTGATATCTTCTTTAACAACACTTTCAAGAACGGCATGCTTCCAATTGCCATCACCAGTCCGGATGACTGGGAGGCTATTGCTGTCGAGGCTCGTGCCAACAAAGAAATTGAGGTTGATCTTCCAAATCAGACCATCAATGACTCCACCGGCAAGAAGATCTGTTCATTTGATGTCGAGGAGTTCCGAAAACACTGTCTCGTCAACGGCTTGGACGACATCGGTCTCACAATGCAAATGGAGGATAAGATCCAAGCTTTCGAGCAAAAGATGACGTCAAAGACCCCATGGTTGGACGGCCGTGGATACTTGAAGAGATCAAAGAATGGCAAGCTTGCCGTCAAGGCCGTTCCGGTACCAAAAACCAACAGAGGTGAAGAAATTAAGGAGCCTCTTGATTGGTAAAGGCTTGCGGTAGTGCACTGCTTTGCTTTGTAAATACAAATGGAGAACTTGATTTGATCATTTGGCATATGGTTGGCGTTTTTCTTTCTTTCTTCTACTTCTTCTAGGCTATGAATCAAATTTCAAGTCTATTAATGGTGGGATGGAATGGATGGATGGCAAGGAGGCCTTTTTACGGCGTTTGCCCTTTTCTTCGGCGATGCTTTTATGCTTGCGAGATGAGAAGAGAGATTTGTATGATGACGAGATGATGACGATGGAGAAGCGCTGATCTTACATCGGTCGATGAATTTACATAGGGATGAGTTTATGAAATAAACTCGGGTTATAAAGCCACATGTGAACTGTTTTGATTTATGTGATACTTGATCTTTGAAAATATGTAAATTCTAGGTATTTGGAAGGTATGGCATGCCACTTAGCCATTTTTTATTTCCCGCTTTTCCTTCTTTCTTGCTTTCGTCTTCATCTTCGTCTTCACATCTCTTTCTATTTAAGAAATCGCACTACCTACAGTACCGTATTAATTGCGCCCCCCCTCTCCCATATTTACCTCATTGTGTCAGACTATTAAAGAGAATTGAGGGTCCTCTCCCGTTCCTTGAATCCTCTTTCATTCTGACCTCTATCCTGGCATAATGTAGAGGGGGTAGCTAATCATAATTTTGGAGTCGGGTTAACGATAGGAGAGTGGGGGTTTGAGGATTTCATAAGGAGGAGGTATGGGGGAGGGTGTGTGTTGTGTTGTTATAGGTGGTGGGGTAGGTTATTACGGGGGATTAAGGGAAAGGGGATTTTGTTTTTGTGGTTTTGAGAGAAGAGAAGAGAAGAGAAGAGAAACGGGAGAAAAGGGGGCAATGTCGGGCATTGGTCGCCATGGTATTACCATCTAGGTCTAATGGTTGGTACCATACCATTTGGGATCCTGGATAGTTGGTACCATTAAATATGGTTGGTACTATGGTATTCTATGGTAGCCCGGATATAACGGGGTTACTTTATTAGGAAGGTTCGGATAAATGTTCGGTCGAAGGTTGGGAATAGTTATATTTTTTATTTTTTATTCTTATGAGCGTAAATTACGATAGTTTTATTTATGTATTTAGGTATTTTACTATATGGAATTCTATGGTACTACTAATTATAAAATGGTTGGTACTATACTACATAGGATTCTATATGGTTGGTACCAAATGGTTGGTACTATGGAGGACTATGGTACTTTTTACCATGTGCCCGACATTGAAAGGGGGGAAAGGGTGGGTATTTGGGTTGCGGAAGGGGAGAGGGAAGGAGGGGGGAGTCAGGGGAAGGAGAAGCTTTATTTTTAAACGGGGAGCGAGGGGGAGAGGGCAGAGGGCAGAGGGGAGAGGGGAGAGGGAAACGGAGAGGCGCGCAAAGGAGGAGAAGGTTGGGCTTATCTTGATTGAAATTAATATTTTGGATAACGTCTTTTTGTTTTCTATTTACAACCCGCAGAGGAAAAGGGTGGAAAATGTGGAAAATGTAATCAGATCATACCTGCCCTTATTCTCCTAGCGCCAACTTCCTGCTCGACAGGCATCGAATTCTCTCTCCATGGAGTTCCTCTGTAAGATTGCTACAACTTGGAAATATTTCAATAACCACCCCCCCCCCCCCCCCCCCCCCCCTCCCCTTGACAAATCAAACTACTTTGCCCATCGCTGAAATATAGCCACGACCCCCTCATTTGCACAAACAACGCACCACGCCCCATCCGGGCTCCAAGCCACCTGCCTCCCCACAATCCCCGAGACGTTCCCCTTGATGGGCTCTTCCTTGTGCGGATCCAGGTCGTCGCTCATGTCACCTAATTTGTATTTCTTTGTCCAGCCCTTGAGACTCCGCGGCCAATCGATGATAGTAGGCCTAGGCGCATCATCGAAACCGGTCATTTGTGAACTGGCATTAGAGGGCGTGGGCGAGGGCCGTGAGAGACGAGACATGGCTCTGGCGCCACCGCCTCGAGGACGGCGTTGGTACGGGTTGAGGAAGACTGGGCGTGTGGAGGAGTCTTTGAGGTCGATGGGTTCGGGGGGCCGGGTTGCTTCGTGGTAGATTTTCAACCGGGTTAGGTCCCAGAAGAACATTTTGCCGTGTTCATTGCTGAACGATAGAACGGGTCCCGAGGTTGAAGTCCCGGGGAATACCGCGAATCGCATCCATACATATTTGCTGCCCTCACATTTAAACTGCATAATACGTTCGAATTTCTTTGAGGCGCAGGGCCCTACTGATGGCGACCTGAAAGAGGAATGTGTGTAGAGTTTGTGGTCGCTGTATACTGGTGCTGATTCGGGTGGTGGGACGGGCAATGAGGATGAGAAGTTTGCGATGGACCAGAGGACGAGGCATTTTTCTCTGTCGCATTTGGAGAATATTAGGTCGCCCCAGAAGCAGATGCTGGAAGGATCAGTTATTTGGTTTAGTAAAGTTGGGAGGAGACACGTACCAATCAACAATGCTCCCGTGGATTTCAGTCGAGGAGAAGTGTGGGAAGTTGATTCGAGTTGGATTACTGGTGCCGGTATTATTGTCTGGGAATTCTGGCAAGGTCCACTTGTAGGAGTTAGAGAAGCTGGTCTGTTCGTGAAGGAATAATTCAATATGCCTTACCAGGTTCACTGCGGAATCTGCTGCGCCTGACAAGAGGTATCTTCCATTCGCATGAAAGGCCTGATGCGTGTCAGAAAACGTCTGTTAGATCAGAAAGGGGTTATTTCTTACAAGGCTATAAACCTTGGGCTCTACATGGAATCCGTCCGGCGTCAGAATTGCGGCACAAGGTTGATTCTCATACTCAGGATCCAAAGTCCAGATAAAAATTGAATAATCATCAGAGGCAGACGCCAGAATATGCGGCGATACAGGTGAAATGACGAGGTCATTAATGACCTCAAAAAGTTAGTTGGTGGTTGTAACCAAGTACACTGGATGGCCACTCACCCCTCCATGACCAGAGAGAGTCTACTTGTCTATCAGTAACAGGGCCACAAAGGGGGGGGGACGTGGAATATATACTCTTCGTAGTTCTCCCGTCCGCGCATCGACAATCTTGATGATTGCTGCAGAGCCTGCCACACAAAGTAAAGGGGCACCAGTTTTCAAATCTTTAGTCCAGGCGCAGGTATAAAATTCTTCGCCATCCTGCTCAAAATGTTAAGAGACTATTCGCTCGAGGTCATTTATATTGACGCACCGCTCCAATGTCTACAAAGGTATTGAGTATCCTTTTTCCTGTGGAAGAAAGCTCGCACACAATGATCTACCTTCAAGTCAGCCCGATGCCCAGGTTAAAGCCAGCCTGCTAAGAATGTTATTCTCTTACATGCTTGAGGCTGACAACTGCAAAAACTGGGTCGTCTCCTGGTTCGGAGTATGGATAGAACTTGACATTCCAAAAATCTATTCGAGTCAGGCCACCTTATTTGAAAGAAGGGCGTTCTTCAGAAAGGTTGGCTGCATACCCTTTTTAATTTCCTAGAACAGGCAGGCCATTAGGATGTGTGCCTCGAAATTTGGATGTGGCCACCAGAAGGTCGTCCGCAAGCGAATATCCATGTAGTCTTGGCTTACCTGCACCTGGAAAGCTTCTCTGAAGGAAGGCAGCTCCCATTCGGGGCTAGCGTGCCTCGAGGCCATTTATTCTTGTTTGTCTTTACGCCGACGATGAAAGGCGAAGCATCGTCGCGTTTTTCTGTCTCTGAATTACTGATGGGAACCAGATCAGACCCCCTACCTAGGTATGAATATATTGTCAGCTGACCCGTTGCCTCGTGTTTGTGATTTCCCCAGACTCCAATTTATGAGGCTCATGATCAATACGATCGAGTCTCAGCAAAGGCTGCTCTTGCGGCCATTGTATGATTCTATGACATTCGAAATATAGAAAATGCTGGAAGGCAACTCGGAAGACCTAACCGCGAGCAAACAACATGCAGGCAGCCGAAGGGCAAAGACGAAGCTCCCAACATACCAAGAGAATCTTCTGCCACACGCGGCCGCGCGATGCGGATTTTTGAGGCCCCAGGCCCCCGCAAAGGCGCGGATGAGAAAGCCGGGTTGATAGTCGCAAGTGATTGATGAGCGGACTGATGGTGGTGGGAGACTTGGCCTGTTGCAGCAGTCGAGTCCACCAGCAAAGCAAAGGTGCTGAGTAGTTCTAGCTGGACTGTGCGGTTGGTGACACGACTTTCCGCGGTACGCTCGGTAGCGGGCAAAAGAAGCCGGACCAAACACCTTGAGTGCACGCTTGTCTTGGCCCAATCAATCAAATTTGCGAGCAGACAAGGCGACAACCACAGGCAGCACTGCGCGACATACATGCATTTAGAAGCGTATCAAGGTGGTGTTATTGCATTGGAAAAAGTGAGTGTCGGGGTGAATACCTGTATAGCTGAAAGTCGTCCCGTTCTTGGTCCGTCCTTCGGCTGAATTCTCGGGCAAAGCCGAGCCGAGAATTGGCTTCATCCGAGTTCATCACTCCAGCGTAACTTTCACCAGACCTCTTGACATCACTTGGAGGGACAATGAATGATAAAACTAGGGTCCAGTTGTATTCATTCATCGAGATTGCCGTTTCTTTCTAGTGCAACCAAAATTTGTCCCACAACGTACACACACCACGTTGTATGAGCGTTGAGCGTCGGAAAATGGGCAATCCGTAGTCGATCACTTTACGAGTTACTCACCCCTTCCCATTTTGATATCCCTCTATTCTCTTCAAAATCCTGGCACAATAAGAGTCAATGTGACAGAGACCCTGAACAGTGAAAACGGGAGAGGGCTCATTCACGGGAGAAACTTTCCCGTTAATCTCAATTCTCTTTAATCGTCGGGCATAACAAGGCCAACAACAAAAAAAGGGCTCCAAACCAAGCAACGTGGTAATTTTGTTGATCAACCCTTCTTACATTGCTTTTTCATAGACTGTCCTCGGTTGGAGAGAAAATACGTCTCATATCTGGCACCGTGCGCGACAGGTGTGAGATAGGCTCAATTGAGCCTCTATAACAAAGGCTGCTATAGCAGCTGGCTTATAAACCCACAGAAACATGGGGGGTTTTCGGAATTCTGCGGGAGTTCGAGTACTTACACCCCCGAAGAGTGCTACTTGCTGGCCACGTTAATCTTGAGAATAAACACGCCACTCAATTCTTTCTCCTCGTAGCGGCTCCAGCGTGGCTAAAGTTGCACGACAGAAAGTAGTATCGGTGTGTCTGCTGGAAGCCCCTTGAGCACGTCAGCCTTTCTGCATTTCTAGAGTTTCTTGGTCAAAGCACAACATGTCAAAATTTGAGCAAAATTCGGATTTTATATCTTGAGAAGCCACGCCACAAGATTCTGGGACGATACCGGCAGGACTGGTTTTAGGGTCTACTTAGGTAGTATTTTCATGGCCACGACATCGTCTTGTGGCATTCTCCAAAATTGGAGTTTTGAAACGGTTGTTCCTCGACAATTGCCCGTAAAATCAGGGGTCTTTTTCGAGCTCACAGAAACTCGGCATGGCGCGGTACTTCGTATGCAGCATCACATACTTTGCAGGGCCTCCAATAAGAACTGAGAAGCAAGAGCATCAGACAACTCATCCCAATATTGGGGACAACTCCGCATACTTGGTTTCGTGGTGGCGAGGTGCTGATGGCAGTACGTGACGACGTTGATATTCTCCGAAGGATACGTATTACCACGACCGGATTCGTAGCCACTTGTACACGGTAAAGCGCGCATCCACGCCCGTCTGACCGCAAGATCACGCAAATGAGGATGCCATTGCAAAGACATGGAAACACAATGCTGATATCGGAGCCAAAGGAAGCTCGCACAGATCTCGATGAGGGCATTCCGAATGCTGTTCCGTTGTGAGGTTTGGATACGGATTCCGAGTTTGGCGGGGACGTATGAGATTCTTTTGTTACATCCAAGTGTGTACTGCAGTTGTAGAAGACAGAAAATTGAATGTTTTGATAGGAGGGAAGTGTGAGAAGACTTATCGGTACGTCTCCAGTTTTCCCCGCATGTTGCTTCTCTTTGCTTTTCTGGTGCCATAGCCGCCCCACAAAGCGCGCCGCCTTGCCACTGGCACTGCTCAAGAGAAGTTTGGGGCAGGAAGCCAAGCATACATGGCAGGTTGGGGTTCTCGGGGTCGTGCTTGGCAAAGGTCGCTAGTTCGTCGATGATCGACGGGCGACAGCTTCGAAAAGCGTACCTGGAAAGGGGGAGGTACGAGTAGGATATCATATGGATATCGTTATCCCACAATCAGATGCAGCGTTTTTGCCACCGGAAGAGACTGGCTAGCCCATGAGCGGGAGTTACATGCTTCGTTTCGGACATTGATGATTGGGACGAGACCTGGGATAGATGGCGCGTTGGCGTGTTGGTGGCGGGGAGTTGATAGAGGAAAGAGGAAGCTGGGCTGGGAGGATGGATGCTCTCTGCAAGGAAGAGAAAGCGGCAAGCCCCGGATACTCTCCGGACGTTGCTTTCCTCTTCCCACGAAGCCTTCGAAGATGTATGTCGTTCCAAAAGCCTTATGGCAGCGGCACTGGTGCCTATGTTGCTGCACGCTGTGCTGGTTGCAGGTCTCTAGAAAGCAGCACCCCTGTCTGCCTCGTCGCGTTGCGGCGTTGAGTGCCGTCTGCGAATCAGCATCGACGGGACAATACTGCCTCCCGGCAGCGATTCATGAGGACTTGAGGACTTGTTGGCATGCAAGTTCGACGGTCGTTGGGATAGAGCCTCGTTACCACTGATGGGCCGGCTCTCGTACACCTAGCGGCCGGGATGGCTGGCAAGCAAGCCCGAATCCAAGCAGCACTCTCGCACTAAATGTAGCACCGGCCCAGGATTAGCAGCATCAGCATCAACATCACCTCTTGGTCCAGCTCTTTACCGTACAGCATCGGGACCTACCCGCGTTATGTCGACGTCCGCAGCCTTGAACCATGCCCTTGGAGAGAGATGAGGAATTGGCTGGAGATGAATTAATAGGGAATTAATAGGGGAATTAAGCCTCAGGATATCCACGCCTGTTGCGGAGGCGTGATCTCTCTCTCCGTCGCCTCGCCTTTCAAAAGAGACCAGATTCACCTATAACCATCGCTATCCGCCGTTGCACGGCACTCCTCTTCACACCCACTGCCTGGCCACAAGCCCGACCGGTCTTCCCTGCAACGTTAGACGAGCCTTCACCCCCTCGAGAAGGCCGGCGTTCCAGTACTACGCAGACCAGGCCACTTCCTCCCGTGAATGTGAATCGCGTCACCCTCAACTCCACAATTCATTTGCCTTTACGTCTGGAGACCCTTCCGTACATAAACCTCTGCCTGCCAGCGTTCAGCCCTCCCTTCTCGGAAGAAAGTGTGGGCCCGATTGCTAGACCTCAAAGCAGTTCTTCTGCATCGCCGTGTCTCCTGGAAGGACTGAGCATCTTTTTAGAGATACAAACGCCAGATCCTTCACTATGGAGACTACCTTCATCACCATCCACAGTAAGCCTCCCCTAAGCCCTTCCGCCCTTCGACCATCCCACCATCCTACCATCCTACCATCCTACCTTCTACCCTTCTACAGTGTCTGAGATGGGCCGGTCCGTGGCACGGCAGCAACCAGAGAGCTAACCCATGCCTCCCCGTTAGACCTCTCCCCCAATGCCAACGTGCTCTTCGCGTCCGAGTCCATTGTCGAAATCTTGGGCTACCTTCCGCACGAGGTAATTGGCAGATCTTGCTTTGACTACTTTCACCCGGATGAAGTCCCTTTTGCTCGTGATGTCCATAGCCGTGGAGTGCAGCTCGACAAGGCCGCGGTCCTCCACTACGCCACCATCAAAGGCCGCGATGGGCAGTGGATTACGTGCGAGTGTGTTTTTACCGTCGTCTATCAGGTGCTGGTTGCTTGCACGAGCATTTACAGACGTGATGAGAAGAATGAGCGTAAGTTTACACCCTGCATTGCCAATTTATGCCCCTCACGCTAAAATAACTCTGCTAGGACGAGCTGCGGAAGCTCCCGCGGTCCGCCGACTGTTTGCCTCGTCTCCAAGAGATCCTCGTTATCACATGTTGGAGCACCTGTCTTCCAAGTTCAGAGCTCCGCCTCGAGAGTCACTCCTGGAGCCGCGTGCTGCATTGATCCTCAATCGCTTTACCCGCACCTTGAGCATCATGTATGCCACCGATGCGGTGTCCAGCATTCTTGGAGTCACGCCGGATCAGCTTCAAGAGAAGAGCTTCTATGAATGCATCCAGGAGAATTGTCTTCCAGAGGCCATCCGATGCTTGGAGAGTGCCAAGTCCAATGACTCCATTGCCTATCTTCGCTTCTGGTACCGCGACCCACGTATTGAAGAGGAGCTCGACGAAGAATTGCATGAGGCCAGTGCCAGCAGTGATTCGGACGATGGTGGTGTTGGAATTGGTGATCCCATGAATGTTGACCCTAATGCTGCTGGCTCGGCTAGCAATGCATCTCAGCGAGCAGTTCCCCCTGAAAGACCTACAGGCCAAGACCTCGCCAGGGAAAGACTCCAGCAGAACGCCTCACGAACGACGAACTCTTCGGGAGAAAGCGGCACCGACCTTGGGCAAGATGCCTCCCGCAATATGTTTGATCGTGCACAGGTGTCCAACTCTTCCTCCTCGTCCTTGGGAGCTGAGTCTCGAGAGGGTCGTCGTGGCCCAGCAGAACTGCCTCGACGACCCGCACGAGCAGCACCTGCGCCCTTTGAGATTGAAGCTGTCGTATCCTGCACCTCAGATGGTCTTGTTGTAGTTCTTCGACGAGCTCGTGCACTCATGATGCCGCTGCAAACGGCTGGAGTCTTCGCAGCGCCATGGGGTGTTGATGCCATTCGACCTCATGTCTATCAACCCAACCCGCATGTTCCATTCCACCATGGTCCCGAAGCTCCTTTGGCTCCGGCTTCAGGACCGCCTTTGGAAGACTTCATGAGCTCCATCCAGGATGTTGCAGTCTTCGCATGGTCACTTGCTGGTATCAACGGCAACATTGCATCTTATGGACGAGGTGTCCCACGAGGAGAATCTCAACCTCCTGGAGGATTGCCAGTCTGGGATCCGCATGCACAACCAAGACCGGCCTTTGAATCGCCAGAGAATCAAGCCGTTCGTAGGTGGGCTGAGCGAGAGCGCACCAATGGACCCATCGGAGAACCCAGGGTTCCATACCAACACCAACGCCAGGAGCGGAACCTCAGGTACCAGCAAAATGCTCCCTTTGGCCCCATGGGATCTGATAACCCGGGATCGTCAGGTCAAAGCTATCTTGCTAATCAAGGGGTTGGATTGCGTCACTATGCCTCCGAATATCAAGACAATCAACAACCAAACATGCATGACCACATGCAACGACCACCGGGACAGAATGAATGGCCTCAAAGTCGCCCCGATGGTCGTAACAACCCACCAAGTTACGGAGAACAAGGACCTGGCGAGGAACCCAGGGGAGATGGATATATGTGAAAATGAAAGGCATCCATCCATAGGAGAGGAGCCAATGAAGGATCTTTTGCACGCTGGTGCGTTTTTTAGCAGGAGCTTTCTAGTTGAAGGAAACACCATCTGGGGTCTTCTGATCAAATCTCAATTTCGAGATAGCGCATTAATGCTCAATAACCACTCTTTTGAAACCCGAAATGACCTTGGTAAAAAAAAAAGTTGAAATTTTGCCTAGATGAAAGCCTTCTTACTGCACACATGATCTTCTCCAACTACGTCATTGATCGTCATGAAGTTATTGAAAATCTTGTGTCACAAGAAGGCTCTAGAACCACGAAAAGCATTTGGTGAAATGTAGTTGTACAAGGATAAATTTGCGTTCCTGAAGCAGAACAAATGGCGGTACCCTGTTACCTCAGTAAACTCAGACTCTCCTTTTCGCGTCGGGTGGTTTTTAGTGTTGTTGTTGGCCCCACCCCACCCCACCTTCCCCCACCGACCAATCACAACACACAACCACACGTCTCGCCTAGAGAGTCTGAGAACTTTTCGTGCTAAAAGTGCCTCCACCTTATTAATCTCAATGCCTATAATACACCCTTTTAAATTTATAAGGCCAAAACCAATAAAATATAATTATTAATAATATAATTTTATTTAATAATATTTTTAAAAGTTATAAATTTAATAAAATTAATAGATTATTTTTATTTATTTTATTTATTTTTATATTAAAAAATAATTAAGAATGATTTTTTATAATCTAAGAAAATTAATACTTTAATACTTTTTATAATATTATAATAAATAGTTTTAAGATTAATTTATTAGATTTTATATTAGGAATATTATATATATATATAAATAATATATTATTAAAAAGAATTTTAATTTATTAAATCGAATAAATTATTTAAAAATATTTTATTAATTTTAATTATTTTATAAGAATAAATAATCTTATATATTAAATTTCTTTTCTTATAAATATTAGATTTAATATTTTATTTTTATTATTAATATTTAAAATTTTATAATTCTTAAAATATTATATTAAAATATATATTTTCTTTTTATTATATTTTATAATATAATAAAAAGAAAATATATTAATAAAAGAGATTTATATTTATTAATATAGAAAGTTTAAAGTTTTTTTAATAATATAATAATAGAATTATAATATATTAAATATTTAAATCCGAAATTTATTAAATTTTCAATTAATTCTAAAATAGAATTATATATATTTATTAGATATATTTATAATTAAATATAAAAGGTTTAATTCTTTAAATTATATAATAGTAATAAGAATATATCTTATAATATATATTATATATAAGTTTAAGGTTATAAAGCTAATTTATTAATTAATATCTAATTATAATAAATATTTAAGTAATTTTATTATATAATAAATTCTTAAGAATAAAAAAATAATACTATTTTTAATATTTATAAATTAATTAATTAAAAAAATAAAGAAAATAAATTATATTAAGATATTTTATTTATATAAATTTTAAATATTAGAAAAATAGAATTAATAAATAAGAAAAAAAGCTAATAAAAATTATATTAAAAAATAATTATATTATTTAAATAAGAATTCCTTTAATAAATTAATAAAATTATCGATTAATTAAATATTTATATTCGTTAATTAAATTAAGGTAATTAAGATTCTTAATATTCTTTTAAGAATTGTATTTAAAGCCTTAATTAATTTAATAAATAAAATATTCGATATTTTAATTTTTATTATATTATATAATATATTTATTAAAAAGATATTCTATTTTATATTATATATTATTATTTTTATATTAGTATTATAATATTGAATATTTAATAGTTCGCAGTGTTCGGCAAAAGGTTACCATGGTAATACCTTTTGATAAAAAAGGTAGGTTACCATACCTTTTTTAAAATAAAAAGGTAGGTTACCTAGAAAAA